>JAPMOR010089750.1:183184-254062 GCA_026543865.1 Argiope aurantia | reverse complement strand
CACACACACACACACACACACACACACACACACACACACACACACACTCACACATACACACACACACACATAAACACAAACACACACACGCACACACACACACTAATATATAAACAAACGAAAAAAATTCATATAAAAATATAAAAAAATAGAACAATTGTCTTACACACGCACACACACACACATAAAATGACAAGCGCACACATACACAGTAAATTAAAATTTATTAACTAAATAAGAAAAAAAAACATGTATATCAAAAGTAAAATCAAATCAATCAAAACAAAACCATCGAGCAATAGGAGCAAATTTGTGCAATGACAAACTCGATGAATTCCAAAATAATAATAATAATAATAATAATAAAACTAAAAAGATTTGGAGGAAAATTCAAAGGCTTAAAAAAATGGAAGAGAAGAGATTTCAAATGCTGCAAATGCATAATATACTGCAATTTTAGGACGTCTACAGGGATATAACTCAAAATCAAACGGAAAGACAAAATAATTAAAAATTTTCAAGTAAGATACTACACTGCTGTTCTTTTGCGGATTGATATTTATATATTATTGCTGTATTTCAAGTTAAAATTTATATGTATATACATTACAGTTAAATAAAAATTATACTTTAAATTAGCTTATATTTATTAAAAACTGTACAAAATAATAAGCAAAAATAGTGTTTTAGAAAAATTTTCAATCCTATTTTTCCTTATCTTCTGGTATTTGAATCCTTTCTTTTTCTCCTATCTCATGGAAATGATATTTATTTTTTTATTCAGATGAAGCAAAATGTTAAAATAAATTCGAAATAATCTGAAAGCAGTAAATTGACGAAAGAGGATGAAAAATATTTGATATGAAATTTTTCAGAGGTTTTTAAATATTATGATAATAATCGATTATTAAATCAAGTAAATCTCTTCTCTTTTGAAATTTAAATTTCTGAGTGTATCTTTCTCATCATTAAATTTGTTTTTGTTGAACTGAGTAGCTTTGTTTGAATTCTGAATAAAACGCCTAATTCCTTTATTTTTAGAGAATAATAGCTGATACATCTGTGGCATTTAGTTGCCTCATAATGGAATGCTGCAAAGAAATTTATTGTATAGTAAATGATAGGAATATCTTACTAAAGTTTCTTCTATCAGTTTCGTATGAAGTAATCCGAAAGCAACGAATACTGTATAAGTTGCTAAATATTAATCTATATTTATAAAAGGAAATGCTTGTAATAATGTCATTTTATTTTCTTATATACGAAGTATAGAAAGATAAAGTATTGTAATCACCCAAAAAATTCTACTTCGAGATTATTTAGAAACTTCACATTTCAAAATTCCTTGATTATGAAAATCATATTTTTAAAATCATGTCTGTCCGTCTGTTTGTGAGTACGCTAACTCAAATATGCCTTCAGATTTTATACTAAGTTTTTAGATTTATATTAAACTAACCGCCTTTGACGACCAGCCGGTTCGCCAGTATTACCGCTCGCTACAATTTTCAATTAAATATTTTAAGTAACTGGTCTCTTAATATATTCTCAAACAAAACATTTTTAATCTTCAAATTTTGATAGTCATACCAAACTTGTACTGTTGTTTAGATCGTTTCGTTCAATTTACTATATATAATTTGCTAATTTCTTGTCATTTCCGGTAAAAATTCAACTTCAATTTAAAGTGGAGATGATGAAATTGAAATTAATATAAAGATATTTTTTAATAAAACCAAGCGTTTTATTTTATTTATCATCTTTATTGTTATTTATTTATTAATATTATTATTGAATATGAGTATTGCAAAAAAAATCGCTCGGTATTTAAGTCTTATGTGAACTACAAAATATTTTTCATCATTTATGTAATATCTCAAACAATAATTCAACAAAAATTTCTCAGATTCAGCATAAAATTCAGTTTTTAGTTTTGCTTTCAATAGGATTGAAATGAAATCAATAATAATATTTTGTTCCTGCCTATAAATATATTTCAAAAATTATGAAGTCTAAATTTAATGCAGTAAGGTATCATATTCTGAGAAATATTTTGGGTACACCAAATTTTAAATAAATGAATGAATGTTTCTATTGTCCACGATCAACTAAGACTTATTTATAAAGTTTTGAATGTTAAAAATTTAGAAAAACTCAACATTTTCATAATCTTAGGCCAATTAATCTTGAGAAACCTGCGCGCTGATTGGCGTATTTTCTTTGAAGCGATCGATGGAAAATCTAAAATTATCCTTTTTTTTATTGAATAGTGATATTCAAATTTTCATAAATCAGTCAGTTTAAGCGATTGGAAATTAACTCTTAAAAGTCAGTGATTTAGTTGATTGGAAATTAACTCTATGACCACCATAAAATCTGTGCTTTCTCTTGTGGTGTATGCATCCTTAATATCCGCTCGAATAAAACATCACATACAAAAGTACTACATAGAACAAACACATCAAAAGTAAACATAACATTTCAATAGTTGCCAAAAACAAAAGAGAGAAAAATCCAATTAATAAGCAGACGATATTTAGAAAAGTACAGATATTTAGACTGGAAAATAAAATTATCTGAAATTAACCACATGCGCAGATGATATTTACAAAAGTAAAAATATTCAAACCTTAAAAGGAAAATATATGAGTTATTCCATCAATAAATGCCATAAGTTTGTTTATATCTTCATTATTTTATGAGTCATTAAACATCAAAATGGGTCCGGGACTAAATAAACACCCTGTATAGAGAGTGTAAAAGATCATAAAATAATTTTTCTTGGATTTATTTTTTAGAAAAAATAATATTTCATATTTGTTTCATTTTCTACAGATACATGCTGAAAATTATATTTTTGCTGATTTCATTTCCAAAAAGATTTAATTTATTTTTAATTGGAGCTTTAATTAATGTGATGGCAACACTTTGAAAAAAGATAATTTTCCCCCATGAATGCGAAACGTGCTCGTGCAGCTTAAATTTTATTTTTATTTTGTACGAAAAAAATTGGTGAAAAATAGAGTTAAAATATTTATTTAAAAATTCATTTAAAATAGAAATTTAATTTTAAGGTTAAAACATTGGCATCATTTAAAAGATAAATTTTTGATCTTTAACTACATGTAAAAATCTTTTTTGTGTGGTAATATTTTCGGAAGTTATAGCAGAAACACGCCAAAGTTTCGCTTAATTTTTAAATAAATAAAATTCTAGTTAAAAATTCGAAAAAATAACCCCCAGGTGCACATTCCCGGTCTCCAAGGTATACACATGCCAAATTTGGTAGCTGTAGGTTGAATGGTCTGGCCTGTAGAGCGCCAACACACACACACACACACACACACACACATGATAAGAACTTTGAACTTCATAACTGTGAATGATAAGCATTTTGAGAGATTCTTCAGAATTGTGAAAAGTAAGAGGTTGACACATTCTATCCTAAGGCGATGTGTCATCATATAATGAGTTTGACTTAATTTTAAAATGATGTTCGGTCTTCAAAGGTGAATTTTTTAGTGAGTTTTGACCAAATATAGGAATTTAAATGGAAATGTGAGGGCAAATGGGAAATTTTTATTGCAACCCTAAAAGGCTTTTTTTACTCTTTTTTGTAGCCATCTAAGCTGAAGGACGCTACAGTTCGGTATTAAAGGCAACCAAAAAGCGGCAAGAAAAAATTTCTTCAAATTATAAAAATATACTCAAGCGCATTATTATTTATTATAAAAAATTTTAAATTTGCGTATCACATGCTATATACACTCAAGAGCCAAAACATTATGACCACCTGTCAATAACGAATTGGCCCACCTTTGGCGCGCAACACAGCTTCAACCCGCCTTGGCATGGATGCCACAAGTCCTTGGTAGATGGCCGGAGACAGATTGTACCAAATGTTTAAGCAATGGTCACGCAAATCCGCGATATTGCGAATTGGTGGTCTTTGAACTCTGAGCTGCCGTCTCCTTTCATCCCAAAGGTGTTCTATCAGATTGAGATCCGGTTAGTTAGGCGGCCAGGACATTAACTGGAATTCAGCACCATGTTCCTGGAACCACTCCAACACAATTTTAGCCTTGTGACACGGGGCGTTGTCCTGTTGGAACAACGTTCCAATTCCAGCTGGAAAAACAGAGGCCATGTAGAGGGGCAACTGGTCCGCAATGATGTTCAGATACCCTTTAGCATTCATGGTATGCTCTACCACAACCATGGGTCCCAGAGACGCCCAAGAGAACGTTCCCCAAAGCATAATACCGCCACCACCGTCCTGTGTATGACCTACTGTACATTGAGGGACAAACTGTTCGCCTGGAAGACGGGGTATCCTGACACGACCATCGGCGTGATGCATGACAAACCATGATTCATCTTACCAGGTAACTCTCTCCCACTGATCCATGGACCAGTCGCGATGTTCCCGGGCCCAGCGAAGGCGCAGTTGGCGATGACGCTTGGTCAGCAAAGGCACACGAGTGGGACGTTTGCTGCGTAGCCCCATATCCAACAGTGTCCTCTGAACAGTGTGCTACGATACTATTCTACTTGGTCCTGCATTGTATTGGGCTGTCAGCCGAGCCACTGTCTGGCTCCGGTTTTGATTCACCATGCGATACAGACTCCGACGACCTTTTTCTTTGATAGTGTGTGGACGTCCAACACCATGTCGTCTACTGCTGCTTTCACCGTCATTCATCCACTTTGCATAAGTACTAACAACTGTAGATCGCTCACAACCCACGAGTCGTGCAGTTTCGGAAATACTTGTTCCGAGCCTTCGAACCATTAGAATCTGCCCTCTATCATAGTCGCTTAGATCCGCAACCTTTCCCATCACACACGGAAGTAATGAAAGAATGATTCTTCAGACCCTCCAGCAACAGTTAAATACCACTTCCACCTGATCACGTGCCTTCCACGGCATCCAGGCGAGTTCATTGCAAAATGTATGGGTTGTCATAATGTTTTGGTTCTTAAGTGTAGTCTGAGGATTAAAATCGCCAAATTGGCGAATTTTTTTCTTGAAGCTTTTTGACTACCGTTACAACCGACAAGTACCTGGAGGATTTTTGGCAAGCTTTATTTTGCTTCTGGCACGATTTTGTCAAGCTTACAAAAAAAAAAAAAAAAAAAAAAGGATTCTGTTCTAAAGTCTTATTAAAATTGTCATTTATTTATTTTACATTCTCTAGGTCAAAGTCCCATATTTTTGCGTGAGTTTAGATTATTTTGTGCTTTCTGCCATTCTTTAAAAGTTAACTCTCTGAATTACAAAACTTCCCACAGTTATGGATTTTTTTTTATGAAATTGAAAGTTAATTTATCGATTAATATGTTGTTCGTTTACAAAATTCATACATTTAAATTATCTACTGGAATATTAATTTTCGCAAAAGCTGCCTGCTTTTAATAGACATTTCTTTCAAAAGAACAAATAAACAGAATTTAATCCATATCTAAAAGTAATTTTAAACAAAGGTAAGGTTATTAAGAATTTCCCGATACAATACGTAAAGAAACTAAGCTTATATTGTTAGTTAAATATTCTATTCATTCAGGTCTTTCAATATGCGCGACACGCATTTTAAATCCACAAGACAGACGAGTATGGAAAATTAAGTTCTCGATTGAAAGGAAAATTTTTGACGAAAACTTACAAATTAATTTCCCTTCAGAGCGAAAACAAAATTTCAATCACTGACTTCAAAGGTAGATTATAATACTGAAACGTTACTTTTGATAAAAGGTGAGTAATAACGTGAGACTTTGTGTTAGAAAACGAAGAAGAGACAGAGGAGGTCGGATAAAATAAAGAAAAAAAATATCTTGCGAGCCTCGAAGAAATCAATGAAAATACAGGAGAACGAACACGGGCACGCCATTTGTCACTGTGTTCACATTGAGGTGTCAGATCTGTTCGGAATAACTTTTAACGCCTGTCTTGGTATACTAATTGGGTTTCCTTCCAACCGGCGTGGAAAACTGACAACCAACTATTCTTTCATTAATCAAGTGGGAAAAGGAAAAATTACAATGATTGTCAAAGGTGCCGAGAGCAACCAAAGCAGAAAATAAAGTAGAGAAAGGTTTAAACAGTTTTCTGTTAGCTAAGCAAATGTATTCTAACTATTTGTTTACAAGTCACGCACAAGTCGGGCTTTAGTTTCGGTTTTTTTTCTCATGGGAATATAGGAAATATATCGTTTTATGTTTATTGTGGCAAAATAATAATGAATACCAAAAAATAAAAGGAATTAAAATCTTGAAGGTAGCGACTTTTTTAAAAAAAAGTCTTGTTTTTGGAAACAGCAAAGAAAGAAAATTATTAATGAGATTTTTAAAAAATTTTCTTTGTATAAAATGCGATGAATCAAAACATAAATTAATAAAATAATCGGCAAGATATTCGATCGTTAAAATTTTCAAATAAAAAAAGGAAAATAAACAATTAACAATAATTATATGATATGACAATTTATAATAATGACATGTTATTTTCTACATTTTAGTTCTCTATTTTCCTAGTTTTCATAATTTTTATACTGTTAGTTACAAATGCTATTGAACACATGGTTTCAGTTAACTTTGTAATTTCATGATTATAGATTCAATTGTTATTGTGTTTATGCTTATATTTATGGCTATTATATATATATATATATATATTAATACAAACCTGCAATTCGGCTTCCCAGCATGGTTGGTTCCATCGTCGGAAAGACTGTTTTAAAGTCATCGGTACTAGACGGCGTCCAGGTGGCGCGTCGAAGGTCCCAGAGCTTGGCGACCATTTGGCGACTTGGCGACGAATTTGGCGACTTTGGCGCCAAAATAGATAATACTCGAAACTTCGAGAATTTTCCCGATCCGTCCAGTAGGAACCGAGATACGCCTCAAACGTTCCTGATTGGTTGAGAGGCTTCTAGCCCCGCCTCCTGAGACCTATAAAAGGGTCCGCAGCTGCCAGAGAGTCCAAGCCAGTACTCCGAGTTCGAGAGCAGCGAAGTAAGTCAGTAATCCGAGTTCGAGTCGGAGAAGTCGAAGACAGAGTAGTCGGAAGCAACGGAGTCAAGCTAGTGCTGAACTGAGCTGTGCGCTACTGTCTGCAGTAGATTTTGGTTGTGTGCTGTTGTATGCTACACTGTTCTGTATATAGTTGTCGCTTTTGTGCTGTTCTGTGTGTCTTCGAGTAAATAAACGTTGTTATTTTATTTTCTACTGCCGTCTGCTGATTGAGCGTTCTTTACACCATATCACTTCCACTATCCAAACGAACCCCGGTAAAGAAATTTCGTAACATTTGGTGTTAGAAGTGGGGTAGTGATCAACAGTGTATGGTGCTGACGAGATCCCAAGCAAAAATGGCTGATAGCGGTAATGGTGAGTTACTGGCTCTGTTAGCGGAGATGAAGAAATCTATGGAAGCTGGACAAGAGAAACTTTTGCAAGAAATGGAAGCCTTTACGGAAAAAATGAAAACCGGATATGCAGTACATGAGGAGTGAATTGAAGAAAGGCCTTTCGTCGTGGAAAGAAATTTCAGAAGATAAAATTAACAAAACTGAAGACATCCAAGTTATCACAGAAGAAATTGAAGGAAGCAACGAGAGCCAAGTGGAAGAAAAGACTGAAGACCGAATGGGGACCGGTGTCACTGAAAAGGAACTTAGCCATCCTGAGAATGGACCGAAGTTCAATAAGAAGAGGAGCGAACAGGGAGAATGTCAAATAATTGCGGAACTGAAACAGTCTTCTCCGAATGAGTCCCCTGAAGTGGAACCGAAAGTGCAGGCGCTTGGGGATGGAGAAGATGGACTTTCTTCGGACGGGTCTGTTGGTGGCGACCCGTGCTCGATGCCTATGGATGCAAGAGTTGATGCGACCCTGTTTGGATTGGATTCGTCCCAAAGATTAAAGGAACTACCTCTCTACAAGCCTCCTGATATCTCCTGGCATAGTGACACGGAAGAAGACTAAGTGGCTGGAATCGCTGATCCCTGTAGTCACGGTCTCAACTTCCTTCAAGAATTCATCTTTGCTGTGGATCTGCATAGAAGTGTCATGCAAATAGGAGCTGATGAATCTGCTGTGTATCCTGTCAAGTTGTGTTGTAGCAGAAGAGCCCTTCCCGTAAAGGCAGATGTACTCTTCAGACGATCCAGTGTGGAGAGTTGTGGACAATTCTCGAGTGTCGAGAATAGACTGAGAAGAGGTGGACGTATTCCCGTGAAAGCTTTGGCGTCGAAGGCGAATACCTGGCTTTCGAGTGGACTTCAGAAAGCACCGTTGGATCATCCTGATATACGATTGATTCGATGGAAGAGGTTCAAAGTGACCAACCGAAAAGCTTGGCAAGAATTCATTCCGGAGGTCTCTACGACGATTCAGCGTTTGGCTCCATGGGACATCCTGCATTTTAAGGAACGGAATCAAGTCTGGGAAGGGATTCAAAAAAAGGGATTTTTCTGAGAGGAATACAGATTAAAATGTCCAACAGTATTGATTCCTCGTGCCGAAAATCCCCTGAAATTAGGCCTAAGAGATGCACCATTTTTACAGAAAACAAAACAAAACAATAAATTAGAACAATAAATAAACAAAACAATAAATTAGAACAAAACAAAATAATATATTACGACTACTAATAAGCAAAAATAGAACAACATAAAATAACCATATAATAACACTCAAACCAATTATGCAAACAAAAAAGAAAGAACATACCAGCAGCAGGCATTTTTTTGTAATTTTTTTTTAACCATAAGCTCTTCCATTGTGTTTCCGGCGCCCTAAACTGTTTTAACTAACACCATTCAAGGTAAAAAATAATTGGAGGGTCTCAGCGCAGTTTGACAGTTTGAATCAGAAATAATTTTTTAGTTGCGATTCCGAAATAATTTAGTTTCGTTTCGAAAATATTTTTAATTTTAGATTGTTTCAATAATAGGTTTCAATTGCCTAATGCTAATATTTTTGGTAATTATATATATATATATATATATATATATATTGTTATGAAACTTCCGGGTTCGTTTGGATAGTGGAAGTTATATGGTGTGGAGAACGCTCAATCAGCAGGTGTTAGTAGAAAAAAAAACGACGTTTATTTACTCGAAGACACACAGGACAGCACAAAGACGACAACTATATACAGCATAGAGAAGAAAATTATCTTCAGCCGAGACGTGCACACAACAAGACTCTACTGCAGACAGTAGCGCACAGCTTAGTTCAGCACTAGCTTGAATCCGTCGCTGCTCTGCTAATTTCTGGAAGACCCGTTGTTTACTGTCGATTCCAACTACTCTACTCTCACACCATGACTTTCCTGCAGCTTCAGAGTGCTTGTCTTTTATAGTTCCGGGAGGCTGTATTAGACTCTTCCAGACCAATCAGGGCGTACCGTGTATCTCTGTTCTTAGTGGATGGATCGTGA
Organism: Argiope aurantia; assembly: GCA_026543865.1. NCBI lineage: Eukaryota > Metazoa > Arthropoda > Arachnida > Araneae > Araneidae > Argiope > Argiope aurantia. The sequence continues at coordinate 244,620 of JAPMOR010089750.1, read as the reverse complement.
AAGTTCTCAAACTTTCCAGCATTATCCATTTTGACGTCAAAGTCGCCAAATTTATCGCCAAGTCGCCAAATGATTGCCAAGTTAGTCGCCAAGCTCTGAGTTTATTGACGCGGCACCCGCTCATCACGCACAGGGCAGATCGTACAACGGTCTTTCTTACGATGACATTAGTCGTGCTGAGAAGCAGAATTACAGGTTTGTAACAACATATATATATATATTAAAAAAATTCCTTTTCTAATTATATATTTTTAAGAATAATATATGTTTTGTGAATTATTTCACTTGTTTATGTATGCCTTTCACAGTTTTACGTTCTTTTAGAGAGTAAATAAATAATTTAAAAATAAAAATGTAAAACATTAATTAAATATTATATTAAAATAATTTTTTATTATTTTGCAAATAAAAGAAATGATATATCTAAGCCATTTTTCACTTTTAACGTATAATACACGAAAAGCAAAAATGTCTCTCTAAAAGAAATAAAACCAGAAATCAGATACAGAATGGCCATAAAATAAGCACTATATTTAGAACTCGATTGTAAAAACAAGCAAACAAATAAAAAAAAACGATTGTTTTATCATATGTAGCCAGATTTGGTTTATATACTATTCTTATTATAAGATTTCTATGTTTGAAGAAAAAGCTTTTTTTCATTCCCAATTGCAAAATTTCACTGCTCATGCAATCGTCTTTATCAGTAAGCCAGGTGATTTGTGCCTGTGATGATTGCATTTTAAACGAAGCACATGGACTTATTGATTCTAACTCTCCGAGATATTATCTTAACTTTAATTTTTAATTCTAATTAAAAATTGATTTAAATAAGAATTTAACCGTATGGCTGAGGAATCTTTTAAGTCCTTCCACCTGTTAAAATCAAGCGATGTCCCATATACACATCGAGCGCAATACAATTGTTGCAAAATAAATTTTGCAAAAAATTATATGGCGAATAAAATTTTATTTTTATTAGATAAAAAGTAACGTACTGACCACGGCAAAATGAAGATTGGTGTTGCTGTGTATGCATGTCAAACGCACTTAATTGATTAAAAAGTTTTATTATATGTATGCATATAGATTTGTATTGTAACATATATATTACAAATCAATAAGACAGCCAATTATAAAATTCACTAATTCATTAGATTAATTATATCAACGATGCCAAAATAGAATTTGTAGTGGAAGTTGAGATTTCTGTAACCTCCTTTTGCAATATTTTCACTTTATCCACTTTTAGTTGACCGGTTTCTTTACAACCGACTTTTAAACGCTTTATATCCGTTTAAATTTTATAAAATGTTTTTTTGAACATTTTGTAAAATTTAAAACCAAGCCTTTTAACTTGTTGAGGCTTCTTAAAGTAGACAGAATTGTTTAAAAATTGAGTTCAATGGGAAGAAACGATGATTAAAAAAAAAAAAAATCTTATTTGATGACGAACATATTTTAAACAACATATTGTGTCGAAAATCGTGATAATGATAAATGATAATAATAAATGATTCAATAAGACCAACAGGTTCGGTAAAGAATTGCCCTGCTTTATTCAAAGAAAAAAAAAGAAGAATTAGGAAAAAACGATGGGTACACAAAATTATCATTTGTAAGCACTGACAACGCAAGGAGATAGCGAATAACTAAATAGAAAACAACTCAGCATGAACAATTAGACAATTCGCTCTGTGATTAATTCTCTAAAGAGGAAGAGTTTACTTCACTCTTATGTACACCTCAATTTATACAGTCTCCATGACAGAATATATTTATAGAAGAATCCTGGATCTTGATTCCTATTAGAGATATTTCAAAAAAAATTTGCCTTTTCAAGAACTTTTTCGTTAAAGTCATCAAATTTGCTATTAAATCACCAAATGGTCACCAAGATCGAGGTAATTAATCTGGAATCTATAAAGAATGTTTATCTTCCTTACTATTAGACAATATTACAGATTTGAAATAATATATTCACTTCACTACATTACAGCATTTAAATACTGATGATTCACTATTATGATTGATTACTTATATAGTATACGTATTGATCTGTTTAGTAACTGGTTACATCGTCAGTTTGGTTCATTCCGATGAGCCAGACGGACAAGGAAGACCTATGGCGACTAAGATTTAGAGTGACGAGTAAGATTTACCATCACGCAGTAAAGGCAGGCATATATATATCTTGCTCGAACTAGTATAGTTACAAATCAGTTATCTAATAGATAAAGCTCATAGTTATTACATTGACAAAGACAATAAGTATTTTAGAGAAAACATTTTTAGCTAAACAGCTATATATGTTAAATGCCAAATGAAACGACTTGCTCAATTGAATGACACAATATAAAGATGAATATGTTTTTTAACATTTCAATATATGAGGACCGAATGTTTTGGATCATGCAGTAAAATGCGAGAGAGAATACCAATTTAGAAACTGAAAGAAGTAATTTCATAACTTAGTTACTTATTTTGTAGTAAATTTCTATAAATTAAAAATGTAAATTGAATGTAAAATTAAAATAATTATACAACAACCAGATCATAAATTTAATTTTCCATGTATCATGATATTCATTGAAAAAGAAATGAAGCAACAATTGCAACGAAGCATCGACTACTTTTGGCATTCTCAATTTATTTGTAAGAATTAAAAAATTAATTACATCAAATAAAAGCAGAGATTCAATATAATTTTAGCTCAAACTACTTTTCTGAATGCGAGATCTTAAAAACTGATATAAGCTCATTATGTTGAGAATACTAATATACAGTATATCAGTTTCATAACACACGTATTATTAGTTTTAAAGAAAAGAAGAAGATTTTGGGGTGCCATTTCCCCCGAATATACAATGCAAATAAGATTTGCATTTAAGTAGGTTGAATTATAAATAATTCATGAGCAGAGTCTTAAAATTCTTTTCAGGATTTCATTTTCTCTAATAGAAAAGTTCTTAAAGCGAGACTAAGTACATTCATTGCATTTAATGAATATATATTATTTTATTTTTGAATTGATTAATTCTAAGCACTATCTCATCATACAACTCCTCCACACAGAATTTATGACAGACTGGCCTGGTAAATATTGCATATATATACATTTTGCAAATACATAACGCTGTGTATACATACATTTTGATCTATTACATCACTTTGGCTTCAATGTTTCTATTTTGAAAAGGAAAAAAATTAAAAATAAGTAACATAAAGTAATAAATAATAGGCAGATATGCTTTAACAGAGACGCCTTTTGTGCCTTCAAAATAAAATATCTTTTATATAACTTCTTTTTTTATTATTTTTAAAATATATCATAAAGACTTTTTTCACATTTTCAAGCTATTGGACTAAAAGTGTAAAACAAAATCTGTTAGTCAAAAGTAAATGGTGATAAATAGTTTTCATTATTATAAAAATATTCTTAAATCAGGGAACTTTAGACAATTGGAATTCTGCTTATTAGAAGTTCATAAAAGAAAACAAAAATTTAATTTATCTGAAGTTTGAATTCACAAAATTAATAAAGAAAAAGGGGAGGTTCATTTTTGAACTAAAAATGTCTGCACTTATATTTAAAATTATTATTGTCAATACTTATATTTAAAATATAGCAATTGCAATAAGTATTACATAATTAGTGTATAAATAATCAGTAATTTTTATTAAGTTACAGTATATGCACTTTAGTTCAATATTTTATTGAGTAATTTGCACTCTATTTGGTGTGCTGGTTTCAAACACGAAAATACTTTTCTCTGAGCATTATGAGATTCATAGAAAATTAATTATGAAATATTTTACTATATAACTCATTGGATACCAGTTAATTATTATGTGGATTGATTTCTACTTTTGTCCTCCCCTTTCTCTATACAGCTATCGACTAATTTCTAGAAATAATATTTGTTAACAAACTTTGTCTTTAAATTTAACATAAAATTCTTTGTTCTACAAGTGGTGAAAAGAAAGAATAACATCAGTCAAAAAAGTTGTGCTCATCATCATACGTACATATATACAGAGTTCTTTTGTTACGTATACATTGAGTAAATTCTAACAAAGAACAGAAGAGCCATTTCCGATTTTATTAAAAGAACTTACCCTGGGTACTTTGGCATTAATTTGTGACTAAGAAAAAATTTGAGCTCCGTACATTATGTAAAGTTAGTAGAGCAAGGTGCAAGGGGAAAAGGAATCTAATATTTAGTATCCCGTGGCTTTCTTTAATAAGAGTCAATAAACTATTTTGGCGATTATTGTTTTTTGTATTGGAATATTATCGGCATAAATGAAAATAACAACAACAAATGAACACATTTTGATTTAGCCTCAGCAAGAAAGCATACTTCTTATTGAAACAAAATTCCTCCCCCCTCCCCCAGCAAATTCGAAAATAATAATAACAAAAGTAGTTCGTTGGTATCCTCGAAACGACTGGGATATTAGTTTTTAGACTCTTTTCTTTCCTTAAGTCCACTGTCGTAGATGTAACATAGAAGTTTACACGTAATGTGTGGTAAAGTGATTTTATCTTAGCCAAAATACCTCTTCTTTCAATAGAATCGGAAATGGATTTCTGTTTTCCGTGATGAAAAACTATACTTAACAAAGTACATCAAGATAAGGAATAGCTTCTTCGACTGAATACTTTATTTTCATCAGCTCAAAAGAATTTTATAACTTGTATTCGAATTATGCACACACACACACGAACAATACACACACACACACATACGAACGCACACGCATTCGCATACCCCACACACACTTCACTTCTATTTCTTGCAAAGACTAATACGAGCTGTCTGAGATAATAGCCTATTATTCTAATAGGTTTTTATTCGCTTTTCGAATTTTCATTTTTAAAATTTGCTGTTAATACATTGTAACGCACATAAACATAAATTCAGTAACCGAAACAATGAAAATTATTGTTGTATTTAAAAAATATTTGCAATATTTTAAAATTTATTTAAAATTATTGCATCGAAATAAAATTGATAACTCTATCAAGCTAATTTTTTTAAATCTTAAAAAGATATACAAAAGGGTTTGCATTATCATATGTTTCGAAAGAACCACAGAAAATGTTTTACATTTCGATTGATTTTTAATCAAAATTGTGAATAAATCTCTGTTAGTGAGTTTATACTCTCCAAGATAGAGCTATGCGCCTTATAAAATATTTTAAACGATTTTTTATGGTGCATATTTATTGACGTCATTTAAAGACAATGAGAAAGCATATATGTCAAAATTAAGTGGTTGCTAGTTCTAAAAAATTAGAAATTCCAAAGAATCAATTACTATTCATGAATTAGTAATGTAGTTAAGCGAGGATGAATTTTGCAAGTCTAAAATAGCAGAAAATGTCAGAAAATAGAGCCCAAATATTGAAATATATTTTAAAACGATAATATAAAAATTGGCTGACTAATATATAAATCAGATATTTTTATTCTTTTTCATAACAAAGACTATTAGATAATCTACGGTTCTTCAACAATTTACAATAAAAAAAACCCATAAAAGCCAAATCCTCTGAAATTAAAAATTGAAATCTTTTAATTTAAGTTATTTGTTTTTAAAACAGAAAGGATTAGAATCAGAACTGACATTTTCGCTAATGAAAATCTAAGAGAAAAAAACAATTTCTTTGCAAAAAAACTTTTACCGCGTATCGTTAAATGAAATTAATTTGCTTTTAGCCATTTTAGGTTAACTGAATTTCCAACGCTTTCATTATTAGTAGAAAACTTTTAATGGCAACAACGTTCGACATTCGTTTCCGGTTGCCAGATTGCGGCGGTATTATTTACTTAATGGAGGGTAATTTGAGCGGCGATTCTCGATAATTGCTTTCTCGTAATAACCACAGCGTCGGCATTTGTGACTAAATTTTCCTGCTACGAGCGTTCGAAATTCAACCCTAAAATTCACCCAAGTTTCTGATCGATGATTTTAGTCTTCTATTGTGCTGCAACGAAGCAAAGCAGACGACACTGAGAAGCGCCAGGTACAAGAGATCGTTTGCAGAATAGATTCATTTATTCATTATTCCATTATTGCCTTTCTATTAAGATTGCAACCAGTAATCAAGGAATTATTTAATATTGCGATCCTTTGCCTCGTTCCGCCAATTAATTACACTGGCTCTTTGCAATTTTAATCGCTTGTTCAATTTATTTTCAGCGAGTTTCTGCTGATTGACTTTCTGATTATTTTAAGGTTTTGTTTTACAGGTAATAGAAAGTTGTAATTTTCTTTATTGAATGTTATACTCATTTAATTTTATGGCCCTGCAAACATATTTAAAAGTCAATTAAAACAAACTGTCGCATCTTTTCAGGAATTCTTAGATACGTATTTGTGTAACAATACTGATCGTTGTCATGCATCTAATCATAAAAGGGCCTTCCATTCAAATACTTGAATTAAAATTTATAAGCATAAAATTGTTTTAAGAGAATATATAATTATTGTTATGCATTCAGATTTAATGTTACTATATAATGAGTATTTTTAACGAAATAGTTTTTCGATGTGTAAAAAATGCTGTATTATCTTTACTAAAAGAATTTGTTTATTATTTTAGTAAAACTATTTCCAAATTAATGAGTTCTTATATTCAAGGTTCAAAGAAAAAAACTTTAAATTAAAAAAATTAATTTTACATTAATAGAAATTTTATTTCGATGGAATTTTGTTCTATAACTTTAGTAAGTTTTTAAAATTATTTTTGTATATTTTACAACAATGCTTTGGACTAATACTAGTTCATTATCATAACTATTTTAGGTGCATGCTTCGATGCTGTATAATTTAATCAAAGAAATAATAGAAAAGCGGGTCAATCATAAAGCATGTTCATGCTACAATGTTACGGACTAGAAGTCTGAAACTGCTTTAATTTTTAAAAAGTATAATTATAAAATTCATATAAGATAAACATGTATAAGTCCCAATTAACTCAAATATTAACAAGTTTAATTAGAAAGCAGAAGATTTAAAATTTTAAAGGTAGAATTATCTAATAACATTATCTCTTCTATGGTGTTGGTAAATTGAACATTGAATAAATGTTGAAGTATTTAGTCAAGAAAATTAGTAGTATTAATTGAGCACGATTTCGCATTTTAATCTGTTTATAACATAAATGTGAATTCAGTTTCTTTTATGACCCCATGAAAGACATTTCACTTCCAGCGCTGCGACAGACAACGAAAATATCAAACTTTTTAAGTGTTTCATAATGAGCTCATGCCAGGCTACTTTCTCATTTAAGACAAGATTAATTATCACCTATCAATGAATTTGGCACTGAGATTTGGATGAATTGCAATTTTTAGATGTCTCCAAATAAGAGAGGAATCATTTTTGAAATCCTTTCTGTCAATACAAGTGTATGTATATGAGCAGATTTACAAAAATTTACTACAAATTAATAATTACTATTGGAAACTAAAGAATAAATAGTTTTTTATTTATCATTATTGAAAATTGCATTGGATTTCCAATGCAATTTCCGACAATGATGAATAATTTTCAAGGGATTTGATAGTTAAAAGAATAAAAACATTTGTATTAAATAAAAGAAAACAGAGAGTCCTTATTTTGTAATTCTAGAGGCGAAATTTAAACTTGTATAAAAGCATCAAAAAGTTTTAAAATGCGAACAACAATAAAAGAAAGCATTAATTTACCCATTAACAAATGAAAAAAAAACTCTTTGCTGAATTTAAGCTTTTATTTTTTTTATTTGACTCATCAATTTTGAATTTATTTAATTCTATAAACAGCTTTGAAAAGACATGTATTTAAATTTCACGAAATATTTTATTCCCCCAATTATCCCATTTCAGAGCTGAATAATAATACTTTTTAGTACAATTTGATATTTTAAATAAAACCTTCAAACCATCCTCAAATTCATTAAAAACCTTATTTTCCAGAAGAGATTCATTAAAAAGATAATTCTAAAACTGGTTTAAGTATTCTCTTCCAATGACCAAATATGAATCACTTTTAAAGATTTCAATTGGATATTGAAGTTAAGATTTCTCTAACAAATTATCTGCCTCTCGAATTTGACGCTAGGGAAGTCCTCAGAGATAAATAAAAGTATTACATTCCCCTATAACTCTGAATTGCTCTGAACAGGAGATAAGCCCGGAGAGTAGGGAGGCAAGAGAAACTGATTGGTTTGAGTGTCCTGCTGTAAACGCAATTTTCTTCATCGTTGGGGTCTTACCGTTCAAGCAGAGAAGATGGATTTATGTCTTCGAGAAGATATTTTAGAAACAAGCCGGCTTTATGATGGAAAAGCTTCACCACTGAAGGACGGAGTGAATTCACTGTTGAATACTTGGACGGGGAAAAGAGATTTTTTTCAGAGGATTGAGTTTAATAAGGAAAACGAGCATCAGGTTATTTGTTTAATTTCTTCATGTTATAGATTTTAGTTTTTTTGATATTATTTTTCATATTCACGTTGATGTATTAAAAGGAAATATGATGTGATATTAAAATATTCACAGAGAAAGTAAAAGCATAATATGAAATTTCCTTTCTTTTTAAAGATATGAATTTTCTAAAGGCACATTTTAGAATATTCAACGTTATATTGTACAACAGTTATATTTCTTTTGCAAAGTCTGAAAAACAGCTTTTGTTTAAAAAAATGAATTTAGAAATGACAGAAATACGAAATGAAAGTTATGAAATTTTTCTGCAGAAAAAAAAAGTTTTATAATTGAAAGATAAATTTTCATGGTCCATATATGAATCACTAGCTGCAGAAGGAAGTCAAGTCCCCAATTTTTTAATTATTATCATTATTGCCAAAAACTTGCTATGAGAGTAGGTGCATGATTTATAATAAAAAATAAATGTTTTCAATCTATTATTTTGCTATGGAGAGAACTGAAATTTGTATTTATTACAGAACGGAACGAGTACTGGATTTCTTTTCTGCCTACATTTAATATCATGACTCTTACAAGAAACCAAGAATCTTAATGAAGATATCAAAATAACTAAGGGTCGCGGTGGCCTGATGGTAAGATCTCGGCTTTGGAACCGAGGGGTTTCAAGTTCTTGACCCAATTCCGTCGAAGAACCGTCGCGTAAGCGGATCGGGTGCATGTTAAATCCTTTCGTGTCAAACGTCCTCCTGCTAGTGCGGCGTGGTGAGGAGAGAGGGACGCCAGCTCAGGTGTCGTCTTCGTCATCAGACCATGGTTCAAAATTCCGAGGTCCGTTTCAGAATAGCCCTAGTGTTGCTTTAAAACGGGGCATTAATACAACTAAACTAAACTAATCCAAAATTATTATTACTATTGATCTTATGAGAAACGCGTCCCTACCTAGCGTATTTGTGCAAGATATTTATTATTATTGTCAGCTGACCGTTAATGTTTTTGGTATTCATAATCTAGATAGTGTTAAAATGGCTTATTTTGTACACCATCAAGGGGTCTAATTAAATTTATTCAATGATTCAGTAATAAACTGAAAAAAATGATAAGGATTTTGTGAAGTTAATTAACTTCGGGGACAATCATTTTGATTAAAACAAAACAAAAAAAGCACTAGTTTGGTGCATAATGACATTGGCAAGGAAGAAAAAATTAGCTTAAAATTTTCCACTAAGATAACTTTTTTGTGACTAATTGCTGAAAATTAAGAATTGCAGTAGAAAACTCAAGAAACAAGAAAAGAAATATACTGTTTAGGAGGTTGTTAGCTGATTTGTTTTCTTAGCATCTCAAAAATTTCCATTGTAATATTTCAAAAAACCTGCTTGAATAATATTTCTTATGGGAAAAATATATTGAGGAATCAGGAAACGATATTTGCCTTCTCTAAGTATCATGTTATGACTGTCACAGTAAAGAATCATTTTAAAATAAAATGCGATGTCAACACTATTGGGCATACATTGGATTCAATCAGTCTCATGGATACCGAAACAAACTCCAAACCTCCTACAGCAAGAATATTTCCATCAGAATTCTTTAAATGGGCAACCTTAAAATCACCTTTATAAGATATTTTTTACAACATTTCTTATTAACCTGTGAGTCCTCAGAGACTACTGAAAAGTTTCAATTCTCACCGGGTTATAAATGCTCTTACTCGGAATTCGAATTTTCAAATATAGTTCTTATTTTCTTTTTCTACAAATGTTGACATAAACTTTCTTTTATATAAGTGTATAAGCATAAATTTTCTTTGAATCTCTTCTGCTGAGTTAAATCTTTCAAATCCAACTTATAAATCGAACTGTAATATAAAAGTTTTGGAGAATTCAAGGAAAAGAGAAAAATGTGCTTTTCCGTTACCGTAGCATACGTCAGATGACTCTTTAAGCTACTTTTTAGGGCCACAAATTGAACAAAATATTCGATATCCATTCCTATTAAAAATAAATGAGAATATTTAGTTATAGGCATAAACACTCATACTCAATCGCATACAATCAAGGTCCAATATTTTTTTCTCGGCCTTTCTTTTTTTTTTCAACTTGAACTCATATATTGTTTTTCAGTTTCTCTATTCTTTCCTTCTGAATTCCTTTTGATAATTGCATGCAAAGATTGAATTGTCTCTTGAGCAACTGCTCGCTGTCTTTGATCAGCCTTCCTTTCAGGTTTCACCCGATTCCTTCTGTTTTGTTCTTTATGTTCGAATTCTTCAATTCGAATATTCAGTTCTCACGTATTGGAATGCTTTACGCGACTGAAGTTTACCGAAGGGAACTCGTGTATTAGAAGGAATGATTCAAAATTCCCTTTGGAAGTGATTGATGCTAAGAGATCAATAATAGAATGACAATAATTTATTCGATCTGATTGAAACATAAACTTAAAATTTAAAACCACAAAAGTAAGTACATTACAGCATCAGACATTGTAAAATGAAGAAAAGGAACATACAAAATGAGATAGAAAAGTAATAAAATTAAAATACGAAAACATACCACCGTGTATAACAATAATCGTTATGAAAATAAAATTTCGTCTCATGCGAAATTTATTATATAGAAGTGTAAAATCCTGCAGATGTTTAAGAAAAAAGATGCTTCCGCAAAATTTAAAATCTGAAAAAGTACGCAGTAACTCTGTTACATTTATTAGAAAGCGAATTTTCTGGATTTTACAATAATATTGAAACAAATTTGTAATATTGTTTTCTTGTGTATTACTTTGAGTATTGCTTACTTAAGAAAGAGAGAATTATTAAAATGGCTTTAATGGGAGCAGAATATATGCCAAATCAATAACTTCTGGGCTTGGTGAGAAACGTGGCTCTTATTTGGCGTCCTGACTACGAATTTGGTAACTACGGTGACAAAAATGAAAATTCCAGAAACTGATGGATCTTTGGTGATATATAGATTGGGAGAGAAGTTACGATATGTTTCTAGAAGCTTTTTTGTCCTGTCATGGAAAGTTCTGTAAAAAACTGAGAGACAGAGCTGTGAGCAGTGGGGTTATTATTGAGCTGTTATTTTTATGACGTTATTTTTTTAAGTGTATTAATCCATCACCGTACCATATTTAGTTCCTATTCAGAGTTCGCAGTACAGAAATACAAAAGTATTATGTCAATTTGATAACAAGAAATTTAGAAAAAAAAGTCACATTCTTCAATTGTGCCAGAATGCATAGAAATAAAATCATTAGTAATTATTTCAACATATTTTTCAGCCAAGACTAATGATATTATTTTTCAATCTTCGACAACTACCAAAGAAATGAATTGGATTTTACGTTTTCAATAAAAAAAAAATTACAACCGAAAATAAAGTTGATCATTAAAGCAAACACAAGTCTAGCTTAGGTGTCGTCCACGTCATCTGATCGCTGTTAAAAATTACGAGTTCCTTCCCAAACTGTTGGTTTAAAACGAGACGCTAATATAACTAAGCTGAACTAGAAAGAAATTTTAAAATGTTATATTTGTCTAAATAGCAGATATTAAATGATTTTCGATATTCGTAAATGAAAGCAATTGAAAAAGCAAAAGATATAAATAATTTCAATTTTTAAAACCATAATATGATCCCGGAAGATTAAATCAGCTAAACAAATTTTTTTTGAAAATGAAAGCATTTTGTATTTTCTCAATGCCTAAATTTAAAATATGTGCCCTTGTATTTAGATTATTTATTTGAAACACAGAGTTCGATACTAAAATCTAACGACTGTTTTATATTATTATTAAGATAATATCAATAAAAAGATGTAAATATAAATAATATTACACGAGACGGATGAAAAACTAATTATAGCACTCTCAAAATAATGCCTTGATAATTTTCCCAAATTAGTTACTAAATGAATTTTGCATCGGAAGAGTTAATAATGTTTCTGAAATGAAGTATTGATAATAAACTTTAATTTTCTTCCTTACGGAGAACTTTTCCTCGAGAGTTATAATAAAATCTGCTTCTTTATCGTAAATTGAAATATTTTCGAAATTCATTATTTTTCCCTTTGAATCTTTTACGAATAAGAAGAATTCATAGTTCACTTCTAGAATTCATAGTTGAAATTTAATTAATTTTTAACGGTAGATTTCAATCAGATATTTGCAGCTTGAATGGAATCGCAGCATTTTTCAGCGTTATATATTTATAATAGAGTATTTGATAAATATTTATTTTGATACTGTAGTAAATTAGTTGCTAGTGTAATTATATTATCATTCCCTATTAGGAATTGATTATTATTCTTTGCATCTGAGCCCTTTCTATCTAAGAAATTTCTTTTTCAAATAAAAAACTTTTGATGCAGGTTATTTAAAGTAATGCTTGAAAATGTCAATGGAATTATAAATTTCAGAGTTCTTTAGAATTTGTTTTATATTTAAAATTAATTGCAAATCACTATATAGGTAAGAGATTGTAGTTCTCGAAATTAATTTAGAATGTGAAATATATTTAATAAAAAATAGCAAAACGGTTCATGAACGTAGAATTTTACAAATATCACCACATCATTGCAAACAATACAATTCTGGACATAAAGGAGAAGCAATAAGTAAGAGAGTTCGAAAAAAAATAGAATAGTGTTTTTCATTATTTGACAATTTATTATTTCTCATCCAATCACGTTTTCATAAAGGTTTTTTTTCTATTCGAAATTGACAACAAAGAATTAATGTAAAACTGAAACAGATTTTCTTTTTATCAAATAAAAGGATTTTATTCTCTTGAGATTATCACACCAATTAAATAACCAGATGCGTATACAATTGGTAAAGCTATGTGTTGTATAAGATAATATAATGAGTGAAGTAAAGATTTATAAATGTTCATTATTTTATCCTCCATTCGAGAATTCAGTTATCAGACGAAGAACTCCCCTTTTCTGAGTTGTAAACAACATTTTTCTTGATTTTATTCCGTCGTATTGTTAGTAATAATTCTGAAAATATGCTCACGCATCCGACAGTCGAGTTTCTCAATGTAGAATTAATATTTATAAGTCATTCTGTCAAACAATTTCTAAATACTAAATAACGCATCAAATGCAGAAGGTCTCGGTAACCTGGTTGTAAGTTCTCAGTTTCGAGACTGGAGAGTTCTAAATCCCAAGTCAGATTTTAACAGAACTTCCGTGTAAGCGGGTCTATTGCACGCTAAATCCATAGGGGTTACGAGTAATCTTAATAATGCAGCGACGAAATTTAGAAACGGATATCTTGGCACAGGTGCAAACTTCGTCATCTTATCACATTTCGAAATTTCGTGGTCCAACCTCTCCCCCTCCCTAAAAAAAATTCGCGTTGAAGGAAAATGGGGCATATACAGCTTGGTGATTTCATAGTTATCACCAATTGGTAATTTAATCAATGGTAATTTAACTATGAATTACCCTTCCTAGAAATTCTTATTTTATAATTCCAACATAATTCAGTTTCATTTCCCTACTTTCTGTACCTGCGGCAACTTTCGAATTTATTCTTTTGAAAATTATTGATTTTTAAAATTGCGCTGCATTTTTGAACCATCCTGTATATGAATAATTATATATATTAAGATAACAACCCTTAAAACAGAGAACAAAAGAATTGAAATAAATATTATAGATATAGCATTAATTTACTAAAATCCGTGAACAAGAAAAATGTGCATAATAATATTATTTTCATATTTTGAAATCAGAAATCATATGAAATTTTCTGATTGTGAATATGTTATGGCTCACTAGCATTAGCATATGCAAGAATTTTGTACTACGGCCTTTGATAAATATGCTGCTTTTAGCTATTATGTAGATATTTCCACTGATAAATTGCTCTTGCTTCTTTGTTTTTATTTCAAGCTTAGGGAATTTGATACTTTCTAAAATCTCAATCTTCTTTCCTACTTTTGAACTGATTGTGTATTTCCATTAGTTAGATTAAGTTGCTGCATGTTGTTTAGCTAATGCTTTCTCCTGTCTTTTAAATACCAACTTTTAAAAACTTTTATATTAATCTTGAAAGTGTATTTTTTTGTATGTATTTTTCATTTTTAAATTGCTTTTGGATTTCATGAATGAAAAAAAACACACTCACAGCCTTATTGTTACAATTTATTGGATGGTTTGTGAAACATTTTTATAAAGATGAAGTATTTAATTTATATTTTTGGTTACTTTCCAACTCTCTAGTTTAAATACAATATTTTCCTGAAGTCTCAATTATTTCAAATTAAAATTACTTCCAATTCCCTACTTTCTTATTGTCATAAATCATGCACTGAAATAAAAAAGCATTTCAAAGAAATTTTAAATTTTGATAATATCAATATATTAGGACAATAATTTCTAAAACATCTGCATGAAATTTTCTCGCTTTTCTATTGCAAAGTCGGCAAACTTCACAAGTCCATTTTTCCATACTTCTTTATCTATGTCATCACTATTTGTGTAATGTGTGCAGAATATAAAATATGACATATAAAAGTATTTTCTTCCTTTATAAAGGATGTCCACCTAAACCGTTTCTCAATGTTTCTCAACCATTAGAAATGGGTATATAGTTAATCTAGAAAAAATTTCTTTAAATGATGTAAATAATTATATTTTGTCAATAATGGGTAATAATTAAAAAAATGGAAAAAAATTGAGTTTTCATACAGATTTTCAGTTTTATTAGTCATATTTAATAAAGGAGTTTTGATAAAATAACGCATCTAACAACAACAACAACAACAACAAAAAATCCCTATTTGAATTTTGTTACTTCGGTCTAATCAATGTTTTCAAATTTCTTTAGCATCCATTGATTGATTCCTTCCGCGAGATTGCCATTCATATGATATAAAATTGTCTAAAATAGTGATCATTCTAATTTGAAAAGTTTTGTCGCAGAAATCTCAATTTCCTCTCCTTTAAAAATGTTAGTGAGCCAAGAATAATTAATTAAATATGAATAATATAACTGGTGGTTGAATAGTTATTTAAACCTTGCAATTTTTTTCAGATGTATCTTTATTGTCTTATACAACATAAAAGATCATTTCTTACTTTATTTAAATCATTTTTCCATTTGGAAGTATCTGTGCCTATCTCTAAATATTTGGAAATCAGTTGCCTAGTCAGATTTCTGTGGATATATTGTGCGGTTAATATAAGAAAAATTAAAAAATAATGTTAAAAATCAAATTAATGAAAATAATTCATTTTGACTTACATATACAGCAAGCATTTTTGTATTCAGTTTTGTCACATGTTAAGGAAAAATAAGGATATATTTTTATTCTCTGAACTAAAACCGATTAGGTTCAAAATTTAATTCAGACCTGCAGTTTAGACATCGATATCCCACATCAAATTTCCTTTATTTGATTTGCTATATTTATGATAAACTTTGTGTACATAGACGAGAGTATATAAACTGCAAAGCGATGAATGCAACTTTTGATGGATCAAAGCAAAGTGATGCAACTTTTGATGGATTCAAAACTTGAGATAGAACGGCAATTCTGGGTATAAAAGCATACATAAAATATCGTGTTCACATGCTCTCTGACTGAGGAGACAAAAAGATTTTCGTTTGATAAAGTTCGTTCTAAAAATTTGAAACAGATTTAATATTTCAGATAAAAGCCGTATACCAAATTCCGCTGGTTGAGTTCCTTGTTTTTGCTTCTTATTGCATTCACGAACAGAAATAATTCCAAAAATGTGTTTTTTTTAACTCTAGGAATAAATAGAAGCAATTGATTAAAATCTGTAGTTCGAATATTTTACAATTAAATGTATTAAAAAATACAAACATTCTTTCAACTATAATGCAACTAATGCTAAATTCATGAATTGATTTTAGCTATTATGTAATCTCGATATAAAATATCATGAAATAACTATATTAACAAATGTAAAATTAGCTGATGAAATTTTAATACATTTTAAGATACAAATGCAACACATATCTTTGTCTTTTTTAAGATTAAGTTTTTATAATTTAATTATTTAGATAATTTGTTCACTGTACTTTTGTTTCGATGAAATGTAAATGTTTAAAAATGAGATTTTAATTATTTTTTTTACTTTCTCGTATAAAGATAGAAGATACTATAATCATTAAAAATTATCAAGATTACAAGATTTTGATATTTACCATAGATAAAATAAACATAATTTAATATCTTTATAATCACCTATATCAGTTATTTATCCTTGCTATTTTTCTGTAAATTATGTAGAGATATGATTTTTTATATAAAGATTAGACGTTAAAAAAATTAAATTAGCTTTTGGTTCGAGCATTGTATTATGGCAATGTTTCAAGCTTTATGAGTCAATTATACTTTTAAAATTTACTTTTAATTATGATGTGACACAAAATGTGAAGTATTTAAAAGTGAGGGAAAACATTCGAGCCGAGAATATTGTTGAATATTTATAAAAATAATTTTAATAAGATAACTCAAATGTATTTTTGGTTTAAAAATATTTTTAAATTGTTTTTTATTTCTATTTGTACAAAATTTCTTAATCATTGCATGAAAATTAAACTTAATTCTTCATAATTAAAAAAACAATGAAAAATTTTTATTCAATATTTCATTTTCCACAAATTAGTATTAAGGATTCTTATAGAGTATAAAATAAAATTTTAAATCTTATTTTTAAACATAAATCAAAGCAATTGAAGCTTGGAAAAAATTTCATAAAATCTCTTCATATATAAGACTTTATTATATATATTAAAAACTGTCAAAAACAAATGGCCGTAAAACAATTATAAAATGATGAAAAAAATGAAAACTAGCGATTAAAACAAAGGATAGTACCTCAATAAAGCAAAATTACATAATGAAGAGATTATTAAATATTAAAAAGCAAATTTTTCTATACTATATTTTTATTAAAATTATTAAAAACAAAGAACTTTTCCCATAAAGATAAAAGGATGAAAATTATTTCCTTTTAGTAAACACGTAATTAACTAATATTTATTTTTAATATTATAATTTCTTTTCTGTACAAATAGTAGTATAAAATAAAATTATAACATACCTCCCACGAACTAATCATGTAATAGTTAATTACATACATAACTTTTTTGATAAACTTAGGATAGATTAGTAATTTTAAAAAATATTTTTTTTTCTGAACGAAAATGTCGAGTTAATGGTTTCATATAATATAGGAAACTAGATAGTTGATTAAAAATAAAAAGGGAAATTTAAAGCCATAATCTAAGCGCTTAAACTAGCGTTGTAATCGATTCAGTAATAAAAAAATGTTTTTTTAACGGTTTTCCTTGAGAGTAATCACTAGGGGGTTGGATTTCGTTTAAAATGTCAAACGTAACATATTTTTGAAGGAATGCTCTAAAGTAACATAAAATAGAAAAAAATTTAGAGGAAATTCTTTATTTCTTCATCAAATGTAACTTTTCAAAATAAAATAAAGAACTGTTTTATAATAATTTTTTTTAAATGAGAAGCCGATGAAATTAAAAATAGTTAGCAGCAGTTGAAAGGTTTAATTTTAAAAGATAAAAAAATCTTCAAACTTTCTATAGATGAATCGGGAAATAATCCTTCTGTGATTTGTAAAAAAAAAATTATTCCAAAATAATAATAATAAAAAAAAACCCCTGAAAATATTTTTTACTTATTGTTAAGATGAAAAATGTTATAAAATTAATAAAAGCGAATTAAAAACTTATACGGTTTTCTAAAAACGAAAAAAGGATTTCAAAATTAAATGTTTACTTTCTTCTATAAACTGAAACAAGTTATCTGAAAAATGTATTAAATTCAGGCTTATAAAAAATGTCGCAAAGCTATCTGAATATATTCATTTGAAATTTGGAATTTTTTGAGCAAATTGAAAAAGCGCATATAGTAAATATTTAAAGATAATACAAACGATAAAACCTTTTAACGAAAAAAAAAAAATAAGGAAAAAAAATGTATTAGTATTTTTATTTTATGAAATTCATTATTGTTCCTTTAAGATTAAATTTAAATATTACTTTTGACATATCAAATAAATTTCTTTTACGAAAAGATATTTATTCTCAATTTTATAAATGCTGCATGTTTCCCGATCATATCGTTCCGAATTTGTAATATCACTTCTGAGCTCAGTTAATCTCATGAAAAGGAAGACAGTTTTAAGGATAGTATTGGTGTATACTAAAGTGATGCCGGATATCAATGCCCCCTGGCTTTGACAGAAAACTTGGCAACCATTTGGCGATGAATTTGTCGATCTCGGAGACTGCAGATGCCAAAATTTATAGGAATTTCGGTAGCAGAAACTTTAGGGTACGAGTTATGTCGATCTTTCTAGAACCTTCTCTGCCCCGTAACTATAAAAAGGAGGGAGACAAAACTGAAGTTTTCGAGTAGAGCATTGAGATATTAATGGGATGTGTACAGAATAGTCACTAAGTGGCGAATTAGTCGTTTTGGCTTGGTTTAGTTATATTAACGTCCCGTTGTAAAGCAACACTAGGGCTATTTTGGGACGGACCTAGTAAATTTGAACCGCTTTCAGATAACGAGGACGACACCTGAGCTGGCAGCCCCCTCTCCACGCCATACCAGCGGGAGGACGTTTGGCATGACGGATTTAACGTGCAACAGACCCCCTTACACGACGGTTCTTCAGCGGAATTGGATCTCGAACCTGAAACCCTACGACTCACAAGCCGAGACCTTACCACCAGGCCACCCCGGCCACTGCGCTAATCGACCACTAATAAGGAGTAAACGAGATGAGAGAGAACAACTGAGTCCTCTCTGAGGGCTTTGTACTGTTATGGTTGTTTACTGATTTGCTGCTTGTGTGCTGCTATTTACTGCAAGTTCTGTTCTTATGTACACTGTGAATGTGTTTTGTTGTTACTGTGTTCGTGTTTTCTTGTTACATAAACGTCGTTCTTTGTGATTAGCTCTGTTGAATTGCTTCATCGCACAACCCTTACACCAAACTTGTTGATTTTACAGATTTTTAAGAGTTTTCAGTAACAATATTTAATTTCATTGAAGAATATTGTCTGTGGGAAATAGCCAAGAATTTTATGAAAATTTACTTATTTTTAACAGATTTATCTAAAATATAAACATTTTTTTTTTTTTTAGTTTTGAAGATAATGATTCTTTTCTTTATAGAAAATCTATTTTGATTTGCAGTTAAGAAGTTTTTTTTTCTTCTGAGATATCCTTTACTGAGATATTTTTGGCCTAATAGTTACAAAATATGAATAGTCTTAACTAATATAAATTTCCGAAGAAATTAACAAGAGAAATTATTTCTAAATTGTACGGGAGAAATAGAATTTGCTTTTGATACAATAAAACATCCTACGAATATTGGATAAAAATATATGACTTTTAACATTGGAATAAAACCTTTTTATCTTATATAATAAGTAAATTTTTTTCACATACATCACATAATTTCATTCGTTTTCGAAACGAATAATCATGTGATATCATGATAGTTTCAAATGAAATAATGATATCATGATAGTTTCAAATGAAATAATGATATCATGATAGTTTTAAATGAAAATCGGGATATCATGATTGTTTCAAATGAAAAGATATTTTTATTGTATGATTTTAATTTTGTATAGAAGAGAATTCATAAATCTTAAATGCGATTTTTATTTCCTTTTTATGGAAGTTTTTATGTTTATAAAACAGCCGTATAAAATTGTGAAGAAATCAGAATGAAATGTGTGCATGTTTTGATACTGTATTCAACAGAATGCTCAGAAAATACTTGTGGAAAAATGAAATACCTGTTGGTTTTAAAATTTTAAATATTTATCAAGGTTTTATATAAAAATCCCTCACTTATTATTCAATAGAGAGCTCAAAAAACATCTGTGCAGAAATGTTTGGCTTTAAAAGCTTATATATTTACCAAAGCGTTATATAAAAAAAATCATTCACTTATTACTGGTATGGTTTCCTTTTTTTCTGCATTACAACTTTTCTTTATTTTACATTGTGTGTATCTTAATATTATCGTTTGTTTTACTCCCAGGAATCCAGTTTGAATTAGTAGTAAGTGATTCTTTTCAAGAATTATTTAAAAGAAAAGGAAAATTCTTAGATTTTATATAGAATTCTGATGCATAATACATCGAAAAAATTACTTTTTCGGCATTAAAATGTATCATTAGTTTATATTGTATACATTTATAGCATGATTTTTCTTAATTTTTTTTCCTTATAAATCATATTTAAATTAAGGAGTTAAATAGTTCTTTTTAAAATCTAGTTGGAAGGTTAAAAAATATCTTATTTTAAGTACCTCATTCTGGTCTTTAAAAGCTAACCTTTCCTTGCTGCAATTCCATTTCCTCCCACAAAAAAACACGTAACAGATACTCATCTCCATTTACCTATGAAAGAATTTCAATTAGCTTTCTAAAAATCTACCAACACCATTCCTTAAAAAAATCCACCAGCATTCAACAAGTAATCGAAATACTAAAGCGATTCAATCCTTACATTGAGAGTGCAGTTAAGGAGGGGTAAAAAATACGAGTGGGGGGGAATATGTGAATTGGATGCACCTTCCTCCGAGAAAGGGAACGTGCAGACCCCCTTTCAAGAGGAAGGGGTTACAAAGGATGACTCATTAGTTCTATGAATGGGCCCCTTAACGAATTCTTTCTATAAACAGTGTTTTATCTGGGAGATGCAAGACTGCGCAGTCCCAAGGGTGTAAAGTCAATTATGCGAAGCGGGCGTCGGGGATTGGAACTTCAATCAATACGCCGGTTTCGGTCCCTCGCAATAGATTGGGAGACGCATTGAAAGGTGGGGAAGAGATTTGAGTTTGATAGAGTTCGCACGGAACTGGATTTCGACGATTTCCAGCAGATTCGCAATCGTCTGATTGGAGGCGTGGATTTAAGGAAAGTTTCTTGGGTTTGTTACTTTTTTAAAGAGGAAATGATTAGTTTGGAGCGACGTGGTTAAAAATTTTTTTTGATTGCTTTTCGGAAAAAGAAATTTTATTGAACTAGCAGAACCAAAATCCAAACTAAATTTTTGTTTAGATTTCTTTTTTCGAGGAGACAGATTTTCGCACTTGAAAACATTTATTTATGGGATTGGTTTTCTAGTTTATCATGTTTCAAAGTAGCTGGGATATAAGTTATTTTCGAAGAGGAAATAAATATTTTGCTTTGAAAATAATGAACTGTTAAGGCAACATGGCTTTATCAATGATTTTTTTTAATAATATTTATTACATAGAGACTTTTTTATCGCAACGTATACTAACATATAATTTAAAGCTTCTTTAATAAAGAGAGAGAAAAACATACTGCATCTTTTATTTGAAATTAAATTTAAAATACCTTCTTAAAATTATGTGAAATCCTTACTGCTTTTTCAAATAATAATACATTTTTTTAAGATTTATTGAAATTTATTAAAACAGCTTCGTGGTTTTAAATTTTTTTTGAATAGTTTTCGAAAGAAAATTTTTTATTGGATTAAAGGAACCAAAATCCAAACTAAATTTTTTTTTTTTACAATTTTTTTCTAGGGGATAGATTTTTTGCTCTTCAAAACATTTACTTATGAAATAGGGCTTTCTAGTTTATCCAGGGTTTTAAAATAGCAGGAATCTAAGTTATTTTCTTAGAGAAAAAATAATTTGCATTGAAAATAACTAAAAGTTAAGGGGACATGATACTTTTTCAATGATTTTTTAAAATCTTATTTATCACAAAGAAAATTTTGATAGTAGCGTATTATAATATTCAAATTAGAGCATCTTCAATATGGAGGAAAAAGCCGACATATTGCATCTTTAATTTGAAATTAAATTTAAAATACGCCTTTAAAATTGATTGACTTCCTTACTACTTTGTCAAATAATAACAACATATTTTTAAGATCTACTGAAATATATTAAACAAGGCTGTGCATGGATTTTAAAATAATCAAATATTTAGTGAAATATTTTTATATAAATGTATAGCAAAAATGAAAAGTTTATAATATTTTTATTTTTTTGTTTATAAAATAAAATTTAAAAAAAATAAATGTTTACTATATGCACAGTTTCTTTTTACTGATAAAGACAGTCATATTCAATAAACTTACAGCTCTATTTAAAATAGGAAAAAGCAATTTCAAATAATAATAAAAAAATATTGTTGCGTATGACGAAAATATCTTTTCAAAAATTTGCGAATGCAAATGTTTTCCGATTGCAAATGGGAATAAATACTTAAATAATCTCTGAAATATAAAGATATAGTTTTGATATTTTTGCGCAAGCACTAGAATAACTAAAAAAAAGAAATCAGACGATAAAATAAAAGTCGATACTTAGACCAATTTTTAAATGATGCGCCCCCGTGAAATTAATAGCCGGAATCAATGTAATATATCATATTTTTCCTAGCTATCCATATATAGGTCACATCACAGAAAACAAACAAGTAAATTAAAAAAAGTGGCGACTCATGAAACAGCATAAGATAATTAAAATAGTTTTATTTATTTCTTTTTGATTTACAGAACTAAAATTAATAATAATAAATTCTGAAGTTAACCCTAGCAGGATTTTTAAAGCATTAACAAGATGGATTGCGTTATTTTTTGAAACAGAAATCTTACTTATGTTAGGTCTCCTAATGTATATCTTCCTGGACGAAACGCGGTTAATTTTATTGCCTAAAAAACAGCTTCTTCTATCATTTAAAAATTTTTTAAATCCTAAATAACTTGAGAAATATCTTTTTTCAGAGGAATTATTTTGATCGATATCATATTTAGCTTAAAGTATAAAGGATTTTAAAGTATTTTTGAGAAATTCTATACAAAATAGGCAAACTTAATTCATATTTGAAATGTTTGGTTTCTTCTGTATTATATTTTATTCTTGAAAACACATATTTATCAATGTGGGTTTGTAATTTATCAGCATTTTCACATTTTTGAGGGCATTTCTTTAAAATAATTTTCATCTTTGTCTCCCGACGTCCTGGCATAGGGGTAGCGCGTCTTCTCCATGATCTGGACGTTCTGGGTTCGAGTCCCGGTTTGGGCATGTTGTTCTTACGTTGTTCTATATATGTGTGAATGTGCCCTTTTGTAAAAAGGGGTTTTGCAAGCAAATGTGTGACGCGTGAGTAGC
Source organism: Argiope aurantia (assembly GCA_026543865.1). Lineage (NCBI taxonomy): Eukaryota > Metazoa > Arthropoda > Arachnida > Araneae > Araneidae > Argiope > Argiope aurantia. The sequence goes on along the minus strand of JAPMOR010089750.1, from coordinate 220,969 downwards.
TCTTGGCCGTAGTTGGTGCTACTATAAAAATAGAAGACGCTCCCCCACCGGCTTAAATCGCTCTTCTTGTAACAGGGGCTTGTCCATGGCAAGTGCCATAAGAAACAACAATCATTTTCTTCTTTATTAAATCAATAAATAGGATTAAGAAATGCTTTCTAAGCGGAACCATTTAATTTAAATTTATATTTTGTATGATCACAGATGTCGGAAGCTGTTTTGCGAAATTCTAATATGAAAAGGCGCAGATTTACAAAATTATAAAGTACTAATCGAAAAGTAGGCGAGTTTTATCGCTCCTAAATTATTTTTATAGGTATTTTGTTTAACTATGGGCGCTGAAATGCCCAATTACGACTCTTATGGGTTTCAAGTTTTTCCACCGCAGTACATAAAATTTATTATAAGAGTCTTTAAATTCAGTAGATGAACAATGCAAGTTCTGATAATCCTTAAAGGTTGAAAAAATTGGAGTTGTCTACTCCTTTATAAGACTTAAGTAAAGCAATCTTTTCTTAATTCTTTTAGAACTTAAACAACTCATCACCTGCAGCCTTTTCTGCTAAATAATGATGCCATTAATGGCCTACTGAACACAGAAAAGTAAAATTTACAATAAATAAAAAAAGAAAATCCCTTCCAATGGTGTCGAGTGTTGGGAATGAGTACAGATGACGAATAATATGAATTCTATGATGGCAAATATTAGTGAGGCAATAGCAATATCCAGATATTAAGCGCATTCAAGTTCAAGAACTTCAACAACCTATTGTGCGTTAAATAATAGAACCAGTACGTCTGTTTGTATACAAAAAATCATTGGAAGTGTTTCCCCCTACAGCCTTCGTTTTCCAACCAATAAAATGCATTAAGGAAGGGCATATTAAATCTTTTCTCTTGACTGACTGGTATACATCGATTATTTTGGTGATCATGTACTAAAATTAATCAATTTAATTTGTTAAACGCTCACGTACTTATAATAGACAACAAATCCTTGGATTGTTTTTGTCCGAAACATCATTCATGTCATCAATATTAGTGGTAAAATTATATTCGAATTTTTCCCGTCTAGCTCGTTGCATTGTTGAGTTATTGTATTCATATGCATATAGATGAATTTTCCGATGGCGGATTCGTGCAAGATCTTTAAGTAATTTTTATTTTTATACTTCATGTCGTTTTTGAAGAATCGTATTCTTAGAGAAACTTACAGAATAGACAGGAACAGGTCTCCAAACTTAGTGAGATGTAATACATGCAAATTGATAAAAAAAATTTCCTATTTTTTTCATGTTTACAATATTTTATTTTTGTAAATTTTTTACTCCAGAAAATAATAAAAAAAATGAGACAGTTTACCATAAACTAAATTATTTTATTTTAAAATTAAACCGTTTGCCTATTATTTACTTTTCTCTCTCGTATACATAATATTGAGAGTAACAGGCAAAAACTCGAACTCGAGATTTTGACGAATCTCCCTGAGTTCGAAAAACATATTTTTGGAAAATGTCAGTCTGTCTCTCTGTGACAATGATAAATCAAAAACGTTTTAAGCTAGAAGGATGAAATTTGGTATGCGATCTCTACAATAAATTTGTAGATATCTATAAAATTTTGAGCAAAATCCGTTCAGAGTAAATCTGTCTGTCCTGCTGTTCGAATGTAATTTAAACCGGTAACTACAAAACGAAGAGAGCTAACTAGGTGAGATTCGGTGCACATATTTAACTTCCGTAGAGTAGATATCCATCAAATTTCGAACTAAATACAATGAGGGGGTTGACCGTCCGTCGTTCTGTTCTTCCAGAGACATACAAACGCGATAATTCAAAAAAGCAATGAGTTAAATATAGTAAATTTGGTATGGGATTTTGTATTTGTTTTTGTTTTATTTGGATTGTTCTGGCGCAATAGCCATGGTTTCAACTATGCTGTTGCAAACTAGGGTTAAAAACCATAAGTCAGGAATTTTGCAACTACAAATGTAATTTTTTTGTCAAATTTTATTTAAATCGGGTGGGAAAAACGTATCAGCAATGCAAATTCGATTTTTGGATATTATTAACCACATTCTAGGATAATTACTAAATAACTGACTAAAGTCACACGTTAGTTTCAATAAAAATGTTAGATCCAAGCCAAAGATTAATATTTCGTAATTGCTGAACGTCAGCGCCATGCAAGGCGTTCTCTGGTGCAGCACCTTTATTAGAGAGATGCGAGAAAGTTTTGAGGTGACCACTTCCACTGGTTTATTGGATATTTAAATAATAAAATCAAAAGACGTCCATTGGCCCTTAATAAATGGGTATATAATTCTGTAAAGAAAAATAAAAGATTAAAAAAAAAACTGAAAACTGAAAAGGCGATATAAGTTTATAAGATTTCAATCATTTTTGCAAATTTTTGAATGCATAAAAAAAACATTTATACACACAAAAAAATTAGTTGCTAAAAATGAATATAGTATACGTTTTAAATAAATAAATAAATAAGTAAAAATGAAAAACTCAACTACATTTGAAATCTTTTCCTGAAACTTTACATTCAAATGTTGCCATCAGTTAAAAAAAAGTCGTTGAATTATATATTCTGATTTATTGCATTTTTTTGATGCTTGGAGGAGAAATTCGAGCCGCATATCGAAAGTTATTTCCACCGAAAATACAACAGTTAAAAACGCAATTTTATATAGCATTATGCATTTTTTTCTCAGAAATTAAAAAAAAACATCTCTTCGACTAAAGCAAGCCTGAAAAAAAAAGAAAAAAAAATCTTTTACCTTTATTTAAATTTCTTCTGGCAGTTGGCAGTCCAAAGCGGAGCATTGCAACTTTTTGTTCTTTTCTGCGCGTAACTTCGAATCAAATACGGTGAAAATATTCATTTTTCTTATTGATATATTAGTTCCTGGAACTAGTGCACGTCAGAAACTTCCTAGGAGCGTTTTTTCTCCCTGCAGATATTAAATTTTGGGCCTTTTCTTCGCTGTCACTCATTTCAGCACTTTCTGCGAAGCGTTTTGACACACATTTTAGAATTCCTTGCAATTTTTTTTTGTTAGCAGAGATTTTTCTTACTGCTGAAGTGCAGAGCATTTGAGGCTAATATATTTGTCATTTTGTTAAAATGAGGGTAAGAATGTTTTGTAATATAAACTATTGTTTCTTTTTTCAGAAAAGTTTAATTTTAAAAATGGATATTATGCTTTGAGTTATATATTTAATTTTTTTAGCGTTTAAATATTTTAACTTGCTAATTCCAGCTAATTCACCGGGAATGTCTTTTCGTGTTTAATTTTAATTAAATCTCATATGTATAATTTTATGTGATTGCTCCAGTAAAGTACGAAATTAGTAATACATTTTCTAGGAGAAACCGGCGGAATTTCACGCATACTTCCTAATGCACTTTTCATGCCAAAGAACTCCTTACATAACACAGGCGTTACAATAGTTTCAAAATATTAACTTTTGGCTTGAATTTAGCATTTTTAATGAAACTATCGTATCACAATTAGTGAGTTTTTTTTGGCAATTAATCCCTGGCATGCGTTAATGGTATTCGAAAATCGGATTTGTGTTTTAGACAAGTTTTTCTCTATCGAATCAAAGATTTGAGAGAAAACTGCACTTTTAGTGGCAAAATTCAACCAAATTTAATATATTTAAGTCATTGTGTTTTTGAATTATCGCTATTATGAAGTACAGAGCAACAGACAGTCAACCCACAATTGGATTTGACTCAACATTTGACAAGTTTCTACACTATAAATGTTGAATCCGTGTACCGAATTTTATAAATTTAGTCTTTGTTCTGTAATTATTGTGCTAATTTATATTCGAACAGCCGGACAGAGGGATTTCCTTTTGAAGAGATTTTATTTAATTTGATAGAAGTCTGAAAATTTGTATAAAGACTGTATAGAAAATTTCAACGGCCTAACTCAAAGCATTTTTGAATTATCTTTGCCACAGGCAGACTGATGAACTGACGTTTCCTAAAACTTTTTTTTTAACTCATGAATGTCTAAAATGTGAAGATTCGTCAAAATTTCTAGTTGGAATTTTATGACGATTACAATACGTTCTCTATACCATGTATCCGAGGAAGTAAAACGCATGACGGCATTGCCAATTTGGTTTCCCTTGGTGATTTGCGCTTTATGAGCTAATGAATATAAACATATTTAATTCTTCATACATAATATTTTACAATGTGAGCAAAGTTTCCGTTTATCTTCGAAAAATGCAGAAGATAATTGAATTTTTTATGTTTGTTTAAAATAGGTAATGGCATTCAAGAGTAATAAGTTTGATTTTAAAGACTAAATACGAAATTTCAACCGTCTAGCTCAAAGCATTTTAAAGATATCTTTGTCACAGACAAACGGACGGACATTTTCCAAAAAATGCATTTTTTAGAGAGGTCTAAAATGTGGAGATTCGTGAAAATCTCGAATTTTTATCGATTACTATACATTTTCTATTCTACATATGCGAGAAAATAAAAAGCATATTCATTACATCAAAGAGCTTGACGGAGATGGTAAAGTACTGGTATGTATTACTTTTATACATAATCATCGTGGTTATTGAAGCATTTTTCACCTCGTCAAACTAGTCTATTGAAACCGGCGTAAAAGAAATCAAATCTCAGGCCCCGGACCTATAACAATGGCATTATGAATTTCGGCATCGATTCTGAAATGGTAACCTGCCAAATGCTTCTTCAGCAATCCAAAGAGAAAAAAATCGCTTGGTGAGAGGTACGGGCTGTAGAGAAAATATTCCTATAAATTCCATCCGAAACTCTGTGGCAAATTATGTGTAATCACCGCCATATATGGTCGGGTATTGTCATGTAGTAACGACATACTTTTCGAAAGCCCTATCGATAGTTTCCTGCAAGTTGTTTTGTTAGACTTACCTCTTCAATCGCCAAAAATGCATTTATCAACACCGCCATCTTCTAATAAAAATTGGGAAGCATTACGCTCAATTAATTTAATGAGAGCTTTTATTAGCTTACTTTTTAAACTACCTATGTATTTCTAAACTTCAAATTAAGATAAATATTAAAGAAGAATTCTTTAATAGTTTTATATCTGTTCTAATTATTTTGTATCTGAATCTTTTTAATGAAGTCAAATATCATGACAACATAGGGCTATTAAAATGCACCTGTCCTCGTAATCTAATTGCTTATTGCTTTCAAACTTCAATTTCTTATACTTCATATAAAGTGAAAAGACGATAAAGAAATTAATTAATTAAATTATTTAAGTGTTAATTAAAATACCTGCTTCGACGTCTTTCGCCTAAGTAAATTTGTTCCAAATTTCGTTGCTTTGGATGAAGTAGTCCAGTTTGTAGATCACAAGCACACAGACAAACACAAAGACATATTTTTCGTTATTATTAATGGAGTTACAGACGATTAATTTTACTAAGTTGAATGAGAAATTCATCCTTTTTAGTTTGAATAGATTGATGTTAACTTCAAAAAATTGTCAAATATTTTTTTTTCTATAAATAATTTGAAAGAAAGCACTTTATTTGATTTCATGGAATATTACGTTCTTCGTATACGCCGATACAATGAGAAATTCAATTATATAAAAAAATACTCAAAAGAGTTTGACTAATATTCTTATTTTAGACTAACTTAAGTCTGAAAAAGACCTTTTTGGATTTATTTTTTGTTTCTTGGAGTATAAAAAATAAAAAAAAAGTCATGAGAATTAGATTGAGCTAAATGAATAAAATTTGATAGATGGTTTGTATAATATAATTTTTAACTTGTATCTTGGTCGAAACGTGATGAACAGAAACATGAATTTTTTTCCGTCGATATTTTCTTCTTCCTTACTTATTTGAATGAGATAATTTAAAAACATCTAGATAGAAGGATGGCAATTAATGTACAGCTTGAATCTCGCAATTATAAATTTGTGTCAAATTTTAAGGGCATCTTTTGGATAGAAGCTGATTTCATGTTTTTATTACAACAAAAAACGGATTCTGTTTAAAGCCTAGCTGATTAATGAAATAGAAGAATATGACGTAAACTTGGAGCAAAAGTAAGCTCAAATTTTTAATATTTACAAAACTTATTTAGAGAACATTTGTTATGGAATATATTTCCCTTTCTTATGAATTTCAAGGATTATAATCTTTTCCCAACACTTTTATTCAAGGAATTATGTAAAATCAAAATTTATATTATCTCACTAAATTTTATATTTGACATTCCCTTTAAAAATTAAAATTTAACATTTATTGAACTTGGGACTGAAAGGCCTGGAAGCTGCTTCATCCATTATTATAAACTAGCAATTTTGGCGATTTGCTGCTTTAACAGAAATATTGGCTGCGTTTAGTTTCAATTAAATCTCTTATATTTGATGTTTTCGATGCTCCCCAAAAAGCATTTTTTGTCATGACATCAAATAGATATTAAATATAGATACAGACATTAAATATAGAGATAAAGCATCAAATAAATATTAAAAATTAGTTATTTTATTAGCTTTATATCTATTTTTTATTATGTAGATAAATCTTTCTAATGGAATGAAATCGCATGACATCATAGAGTCATTAAAGATATTATCTCTCCTCTAATTACACGTTGCTGTATTACATGATACTGTAACTTCCCTTTCTTATTTTTCACGTAAACTAAGGAAATAATAAATAATACTTCTTCCTTTGCTTTCAGCAGTGATGGTAAACCACGTGCTTAGGTGTTTGATAAAACAATGAAAACGGCTTGGATATCACTACAATGATGGAAATTTTTTTCTGAAAAGTATACAAAAATATTTTTAAAAAACTGTCAAAATTTTGGAAAAAAAATGGCATGCCAATAAAATCGGTATAATTGAAAAATATTATTTAAATTTCAAAATGATTTAAAAATTAAATTTGGTGTAGTACAATTTCAAGCGTATCATTTGGTGCTTTCTTTTTTGTTTGCGTCTATTACATAAAGAAAAAAAAGGCTTGAATCCATCTATTTCTGATCTTAGGCGATGATTAACATTAAAGACTTTTGTACAATCCAGAATTTTCTATTAACAAAAGATTTTCCTTCATTTTTTTTTCCAGTAGGAAAGATGGTTATGTATAACAATAAGCAAATTTATGACTTGGATTATTCTTTATTAGCTGCATTTATTATCCATTTTTTATTAGTTATTTCATATTAAGACGAATGTGTATTTTTTGTTATGAGCTATTTTAATTATAGTTTACATTTTATTCATTTATATATTTGCATTAATGTGATTCGTTGCTGATTTTTTAGCTAATATTTCGTGTTTTAATATATATATTCCCCGTATTTTTGTCTCTAGATTATTGCTTATTTTATGTTAATGTTATGAAGTATTCGGGGGAAATATTCTGTTTTCGTTTTAACATTCAGATTTGCTTTGAAGGAAAAATTATGAATCACGTATTTCTTTTACATCCTTTAATAAATATTCTGCGTGGGAAAATAAATTAATACAAATGAATTTTTCTAAAAGCTCCAAATGCAATCTGAATATCTTACTGTAAGAACTGTTTTTTGAATATTAATTAGATTCTAATTAATATTAATTAATAATATCTTTTTTTAAGAAATGGAATGTACGGAAACTCGTAATTTATTCAATGAAATAAATAAAAGAGTGGTTTACATTTTTATGTTCTATTACTTAGAAGCACCATTTTTGCTTGTATATTATTATAGAATGCATATAAAAAACTATTTTTTGTATTACTGAAAAAAGTGCTTTGATTGCTTTATTATGTTATCTGAAATTCGCTAATTATTCCAAACATGCATTTTTTTGCTTATTTTGAATATTAAATAAGAAGTACCTATTAGTTCAAACAAAAAGAAGCAATAAGGATTCTTTTCTTTTTATTAATTTTATACTAATATAATAATTATTGAATTCTTTGGTTTTACTTGTTGATTAATTATCATTTTTTTTGAAAAAGAAAGTTTTTGTTGCCACTTTCAGAAAAAAAAATTATATGATCAGTTCAGAATTATTCCAATGCACATTTTTATTAAGAAATAAATTTATTTAAATAGAAAAGAATGGACAGTGCTTAAGTAAGAGAAAAAAGTTCTAAATTAAAAAATATATATATAAATTATATAAAATTTAGGAGATAATAGATTTTTTTTGATTTTACTGTCATTATTTCACTTAAAAATATGTAACAAACTATATTTGTTTAGATCATAATTTGCTAATTATTCCGAAAGATTTCAAGATATAGTTCTGTTATTTATGTATATAGTTGTTTATAGAAACCAGCGGTATACAAACATTCTCTTATATTCTCAAATAATGGTGTTATACCAAAGAACACCTTTTATGGTACTGGGGTACAATAATTACGAAATATCAACCTTTGGAGTTAATTTAGCTATTTTATTGAATCTATCGGGTGACCCTTGGCGAGTTTTATGGCGATTAATCTTTGGAATGCGGTTAATAAAATAGGAAAACCGAATTTGCGTTTTAGATGCATTTTTCCCTACATATTGAAACAAAAATTTGATAAAGAACTTAACTTATAGTAATAAAATCCCATATCAAATTGGATATATCTAAGTCACTGCGCTTTTGAATTATCGCTTTTACACGTTTCTGAAAGTGCAGACCGATGGACGGTCAATTCCCTTCTGGATTTAGTTCAAAATTTGTAAGGTATCTACATTATAGATGTTAAATCTGTGTACTAAATTTTATCTCTATAGCTCTCTTTGTTTCACAATTATCGTATTAACTTTTAATTGAACAACCGGACAAACGGATGTAGTCTGAACAGATTTTAATAAAAATTTGATAGAAATCTTCTAATTCAAAGCGTTTTGTGTCTTTGTCACAGATAGACAGACGAATATTTTTTCAAAAAATGTGTTTTTTAATCTTAGAGAGGTCTGAGACGTGGAGATTTGTCAAATTCTCGTATTCGAATTTTTTTTGACGATTATTATACTTTCTCTATACTACGTATATGAGAAAGTAAAAAATGTGGCATCTTGTCTCTTGATGATAATTAAATCTGTAGATGCATTTTTGAAAGAAAAATCAATAATTCGTTTTGTAACTGTGCGTCATTCAGATAAAAGTATTTAAAATATTGTATAGGTATTCAATCATGGTATCTGTCAGAAGTTCATATTAGAAAAGGGCGTGTTTCCTTTTTCCAGAAGAAATTTCCAAGGCCTAAATATAGATTGATACAATGTAGATCTTTATAAGAAAAAAGTTATCAAAGTTCGATAACAGCCTCTCTGATTATATCCTCTGGTTGGCCATACATCAATCACAAATGAAAATTTCGAAAGCTGATAAAAAAAGTCTAGCTTCAATGATTCTGTTATTAAATATACGATTTTCTCAAGAAAGTTAACCCATACATTTTACGCTGCTAAAACTTTTCTTTGATTAAAATATCTGAATGAAATTTATTTATTTATATTATATTGAAGTTAAATTCAGACTAACAGTTGTTTTTATGTAATATGACATATTTCTTTTCTTTTTTATCTTGCCATATCAGTAAATATAAGTAAGTATACTATATTTCTAAAATGTAGTAGCTGCTCTAAATGGCATATATGTATTGTTATTATACACATTAAATACTGCAACAGTCTAAAGAATAAATTAACTTTTTTTTGGTAAAGCTAATTTTTTTCTCTGTATTTCTTCAATTGGCAACTTTCTATTATTTCAGATCATTTTTTAGAAAACAAAATACTATAATTATTGAAGCCAAAAGAATATTGGTAAAAGATATTTTTTTAGCGGATTTACAGGAGGTAATGACTTGATTTTGATCGAATATTCATTTATAGAACTATAAAAGGAATATTAGTTAACTGATGACTGTAAATGTTAACTTAGGTATGGAAATTCGCTCTGAATTTTCACAAAAGAATGGATAAAAGAATTTAAAGAAAAATACGAATAAATCCAGAATGTCCTACGAATAAAATGACTGAAAAGACAATGTGTAGAATTGTGCAAGTTATAATGAATGAAGACCTGAGGTTTTGGTCTTATCATAAAAAAGTACATGATTTTTTTGTCTCCAAAATGTTAACAAGGTAATAAGATACCAGAAATCGCTAAACAAGTAGAAGTATTGACGGAGTAATATCTTCCGATAAGAGACTACGAATGCAACGAAAAATGTAGTATTTCCCCCCTCTCCTTTATTGCCTACATATTTATTACCATATTGACTTCATATTTATTGCCCACTATTGACATATTTTTTCCCAAAAGAGTCAGATATTTCAATAAGATTTTACACCATTGCAGTAAGTCAACTCAAAACAAGATAGTCTTCATATCCTTTGCCCAAATTTTACCCATAAAAAATTTTGGATTCTTCTGTACTGGATTAAATGCTTTAGAAAGTTGAATTTTAAAAGGGAGACGATTTCATAAGCTAAAGAACAGAAGTGAGATAACTCTTAAATCTTCCGCTCTGCACGAATCTAATAATTCTCTTAATAAGATTAATGGCGCAATCAGACAGTGGTGTAAAAGATTTTCGTTATTCATCGAATATGATAACGAATAATTTGAATAAAATTAATTCAGATTAAACTTTTCATTTATGATGTTCATCATATTCATGTTATTGTCATTTCTATTTTATACTTGCAAAAAACACCTTCATAATTGTAACAGTATTTAGTCGTCACCCGACAGAAAAGCTAATAAAATTTTTGATTTTATTAACTCCTAATTTGCGATATTTATGCATTTAAATTTTTAGATGAGAATTGGGAAAATTAATCATAAAAGTCATATCCCTAGTTCTTTATGAACTAGTTCTTATGAACTATCTAATCGTAATCTTCAATTTATGTACCTTTATTTAACTTGACTTCTTGTAAAGATGGGATTAAATAATTAATTATTAATCCATTTCTTCATGGGTTAAAGTGTTGAAAGTTTTAGGATGAATGTTTACTATTTTAAAATTATCAGAATTTAATTATAAGATAGACTATAAGTTGGATTAAATTTTGATTTCTACGAGTTCACTACATCCATATATTTTGGGAAATATTTAAGTATAAATTCCATTTTACTTAGGAAAATTGGATATAAATTGAAGAACAAGAGTTTTAAATTATTAAAATAAAATAAGAAAATAAAAGACTGAGCTAAAATTCTATGTTGCCTTCTAGAGCTTCTAGACGATTTAGTCATCTTCAGCCCTCCCTAGGAACAAAAAAAAAAAAATGATTCAATGATTTCTGATTTATAGTCAACAACACTGAATATAAATGACAACCTCTTATGCACAAAAGAAATAATCGACGAGAAATGGATCTATAAAATAAAGTCGAAATACTGAAGACTTAATAAAAAAAGTAAAATCACAGACGTATGTTTTAGACATTACCGAAGACGTCATGTGACTGTGTCAATTACATCAGCTTTGCTGATCAAAGAAAAGTGCTTATTTACAAATCGATTTTTTCATAAGTTTAGCGAACATTGTTTTCCTTATGACATTCTAAGGCAAAGGCATCTTTTCAACTTGTAAATATGCATTTGCATATAAAGAGAGAGCATGTTGGGTAGCAATTAGAATGCTACTTTTCTGCCTTAACTTAGAAACGACAATAACTATAGTCATGCCAATGCTATATAGGTTAAATAAATTGGGCATGCGCAATGCGCCTGATGGTTGTTATATTCACCAAGCTCAACAGTCTTTTGTGAATGATTCCTTGTAGGAAGGGTGGTGCCTTTGCTGGGGGTGGAGATGCTCATTAAAATCATGTTCTCATCATGTACTATTTTTTAAAATTATCAAGTATGTTCTTGCTTGCACATTCATGTATTATGATTAGTATTTAAATACATTTTGACTAAAAAAAAAAAAAGAGCTAAGATTATCATGGGAGTCCAAATTTGGGTTTGAGATCTAATTCCATCAAATATTTGATACATATTTGACCACAGTGGTCATTAAATGCACCGAAGTCAAATGCCCTCTTCCTGAGTTTTAGAAATATACAAAGGAGAGGAAGATAAATACTAAAAGAATATAAGAATAGTAATGATTTTCACTTAATCCCTGTTTCTGACATTTAAAAGTCTATCTGCTCATATCTAGCATTAAACTCGAAACTCTTGTCCTTCTTTGAATATATTTCTCATTTGCATCTCAAATCAATGCTACATCTTACCTCACATAATTAATTTCAGTCTCTTCATTCCCAGAAAAGCCGTTCCACTGCCACATTTGAATACGATCATTAGAAATTAATTATTCTGAAATAAATTAGTTACAATATAACGCGTTGCTGCCGTGTCGCCTGTGTTGCGGCTAATATGGTGAGTGCATTATTTAGTGTTTTAAATTAATGTTGAAATTATTTAGTGTTTTAAATTAATGTTGAAATACTACTGAAACTAATAAATGCTCAGGAAAAATAAAAAATGCTGAGTTTTTTGATATAAAACTATTTTTTTTATTTTAGTGAATTTGTGAGCAATTATTGCAAGATTTATTTTTTTTATCTCATGGATTAAATTCATTTATTTATTGAATTAAATCTGAATGTTAGAGAATATTTTTATCTCGGCTTTTCTCAAAAATATTGTGTTTGAATTCAAATGAATAATGAATTTCAAATTTATGTCTTTTGTATACAGCATTTGCTTGAATTCTCCAGAGCATTAATTTAGTGCTTGAAATATATAGCGATGGCAGCAAAACGAAAAATTATATTTTACGGATATATATTTATTTACTTTGACTATTATATCACCTTTTGTGCGCTTCAAAATGCATGAAATGTGCAAACCAATACTCTGTATTCTATGAATAAGTATAATAGAAACTTGTATATTTTTCATAAAGATGAATATATTCGGTCTAGCCAGATAGTTGCCTATTTATTTCAACTTTTGAGCTAGCATTTCTTTTCAACAAATATTCCGTAAACAAGAAAATATTGAATTTGGTAAATTTATTGAACTTCATTTATTATTATTTTTCTACTACGAGAAGAGATACTGATGCCAGAGAAGTACTCGAAATGAATGTGTTACTTCCAATCTGTAGTGCAGCCATCATAATCGATATGGTGATCCTAAGAAATAGTGCCTTTTTATGAAAGCAGGATAGTTTCGAGCTGCAGCAGCTCATTGTCCTATTATTTCTACCCGAATTTATTTCAGGATTTCAAAGAAATTTGAAAGTGCATTCTTAAAAATATACACCTGTGAAGTTTAAATACATGGCTTCCTTCTGCATCAGAAGACTCACCACGTCTGATTTTTGTTGCTAATTTTTAGGGGGCTTGGCTCCTAAAAATTTTTTTTTGCCCAATTTCCAATAAATGTTTTAGATTTTGTGATAGATGTATACTGTTGAGAAAATAAAATTTCTAAAATATTTTTCAGTTTCAAAAGTTGCAAATTTAAATATTTTAAATTTTTAAAAAAATATTAAACTTTTTTTTTTTTAAAAAAAAGGCTTCTTTTTATACAATTTTCAATATCTTTTCTCCAAATTTTTTAAAGGGGACCTCATAATGTATTTAACTGAATTAGAGATCGGATTTTTGAAATATATATTAATTTTTAATAAAAAAAAGTTGATCAAAATTTTGCGAAATTTTTTGGGAAAAATGAGATTTTTTCACTATGAAGAATTTTACAAAAAATTATAATAAAAATACTTCAAATCCATCCCTAATTCTATTAAGCATGCATTTAAGAGTGAGCAGAAAAAGTTTCATGCAATTACAATAAAATTTGATTGTCTCTTAACATTTTGCAGCACAGAAATTTAGAAAAACGCAAACTGAGATAAACAGCTTGAAAGTTTTCAACACAATAAAATTGAAATAAAAACAGTTGATATGAAGCTGCTTTTTTCTCAAAGCAACAATATGTCATTTTTAAGTCCTAAGATATCAATTTTATTAATATATATTATTATCATATTTATTAATGACCATTATCATATATAGAATTATTAGAAAAAATTAGAAAATTTTCACTTTTTTTATTCGATAAAATTTTTTCCTTCAAAATAATTATTAAATGATTAGCAGTTCTGTTTATCAAATATCTATTAATAAACAGCAAAAATTCTAGATCATTTGATTGAAATTCAAATGAAATGAGTCATTTTGAAGATGATTGTAGTAACCAGAAAGAAATTCAATCGAAAGGAAAGGCGAAAGCAGTAAAGCTATAAACAAAGTCTGAACCGTTACAATACCAAACAATTATCCTGCTTTTTATTTCATGGAAAAATTAAGCGGCTTGGCTACTTGCACATGAAATAAGTTTCATGTATACACTGGAAGTGGGCGTGGCGTCTGATATCGCACAAGACAAAATAGTTCCATATCTCTTTAAATACTTGACCGATCGTTTTGAAATTTTTATATTAATAAGTCAGTGGTTCAAGGATAATTTTTCACTCAAAATTGGAAAATCGATATATGTTCGTCGATTTGTGAAAATTCTTAGGGTATCGAGTTTCCTTAAAATTAGCAACAAAATCCCAGCTTTTTAAAAAGCACCCCACCATTTGATATGGCTGTTTTGCACACACACACACACACACACACACACACACACACACACACACACACACACACACACACACACACACACACACACACACACACACACACACACACACACACACACAAATTGTTTTTATCAGCTATTGACATTATATCCTTGTTTACCCATTGGCAACTCTACTTCTACTCCTTTTTTTAAATCTATGTCTATTTGGCAGTATATTGTTGATTCAACATTCAAACAGCATAAAGAACCATTCAATACGAAAGCAAAATAATATCACATTTTATCGCAGTTGTCAGTCATTCACTTATTAGAAATAAATTCAAGCAGTAATATTAATGGAAAATGTGTAGGGCCGGAATAGTCTGGTTGGTAGGGCGTTGGAGTCACATGCTATGAGTTCGATCCCACACCTGTCGAAAGCTCTGTGTGTACATGGTAGCTGGTGCACGCAAAAATCTGCCGTGGCCACAAAGTCCTCCAAGTCGAAACATTACCACTGGGGATAATGGATCAGTTCTCTGATTAAGGTATAAATTAAGATCTGTAGATAAGTAATTGAAATGGATGAAAAGAGTCAGCCCTGTGAAGCTGGTTGTGGCGCATCAGTAGCAAAGATGTACTCTTGACCTTAGATGGCGCTATTGAAACAAGAGACGCTAAAACTCTGCTTAAAATCGGTGACTTCGTCAGCGGGCTTGTCTATGACAAATGCCACAAGCAACAACACAACAACAATAGAAAATGTTTATATATTAGAAGAAAAACATGTGTTATTATTCAATAACTAGTCGCCATCAGTGATCAGTTGTTCTTCCACTATAGCAATAATAGTAAATCTTCTCAACCAGCTATGATGAGCTATATTTTACTACAACAAAGAAAGAGCTATTTTAAATTATGCTTTCGCATCAAATGAAACATTTTGATTGAATTGTTATGCTTGTAAAGTAGTAAATTTAATTGGCTAAATCGCTCTAGTTTTTGAATATTATAGGAAATAGAAGACTGTTAGAAAATTTATAATAATAATGATTGATAATTTTAGAAAAATTATAATAATAATGATTGATAATTTTAGAAAAATTATAATAATAATGATTATTAATATTAAAATAAATATTAAAAGGCAAATAAGAATCATAATAAGAATAGTTAAATAATATTAATTCTAATTAAAAAAGCATTAAGCAATTTTCAGCGACCAGTTGTTCGAGCACCACACTAATAATATTTATTTAGTATTATCGACTTTGGTTAATCACATTTTATCACTAATTAAAAATATTATTTTAAATTATACTTGTTCAATAAACACTGAGCATTCTTATAGGTTACTTATGCTTGCGAAGTGGTAGAGTTAATTCAAGAAATCCTTTCAGTTGTTGAAGTTGGGGAATTTTTTCAAAATTTTATTTTGATATATTATTCAAGAATAGAAAATAGTGAGGGGTTGGTGATCATTCAAGGTGTATCTTAGCGGTCACCAGCCATATGAAACAAAAAATTTCGAAATTGGAACAGAGGTTGAAGTTGAGGAATTAGGGCATTGGCATTTGTTATTATTTCAAATTTATAAAAAAATAATGTTATCAACTTTTCTTGCTAAACTTCTTTATAAAAATTTTAAAAAAATTATTTTTTAAAAAATTAAATAATTTAAAATAGTGAATAAAAACAAAAACAACAAGAACAATAATAAAAATTTTAAAATAAAAATAAAAAATAATTTTGAACTTCTTTATAAAAATATCTATATAATTTTTTTTCACAAAACAGAATACAAGAAGATAATACCTTTACATTTCAGTTTTATCAACAACTAAAATATTTTTCAGATAATTCATTTTAATATTTGCCGAATTTATGAATAAGAACATCAATACAATTTCAATAGAATTCAATAATCGCAAATAACTGTTGCTTTGTGCCTTATTAAAATTGATTATGCTTTAATAAACTAGTCTCTTCTATAAGTTGGCTTCAAAGGAACAATGTTCTATTGAAGGTACCAATGGACTATTATCTAAAATATAATATGGTTACCCACCTGATTATGGCACTGTATTTGCAGATTGTTCAGACACCCACATCGGTCCTAATAATGCACCTGCTTTGTCGCATTGTACTAGTGTTTAGAAATGGTAGCTTTGAAGAGAGTTTGCAGTTGTTGCATTTCATATAATCTGATACAGCTCTATGGCAGTGCTTGAAATTGATCTTCATTATACAAGTAATACCCTCGAACAAAGATATGCGAAGAGTGTCATGTATAGTTAAACTATAATAATAATAGTTTGGGTAACTAACATAATTAAGTATGAAGTAAATATGAATGAAATGATTTCAATTTTATTTTTATAGAGGTCTCTACTGAATAGTGAATAAGAGCGATAATGCCTAAGTTGCTGCGTAACTTCTAATTGAAAATATTTCTTAAAGATATGAACTTTTTATCTTTACTTATTTACTGTTTTATGAATAAAATAGCAATAAATAAGTAAGAATAAGTAATGAGTAAGTTCCTTCATATGTGAGACTGCTGTATTTTTAAATACTAAATTCCATATCATATTTTTAAATACCAAAAACTATATATTGTTGGTTTTTTCTTTTCATTCTTAATTTTCTTGGAAATGAAATTTTCACATGCACTTTAGAAGTTTCATTTCTTTATTTAAAATTTTTTCTGTAATTAAAATTAAGTGAATAATTTTAATAAGTGAATTTAAGTGAAGTGAATAAGTGAATCTAAGTTTTTTTAAGTCAATAGTTTTAGTTGTGAACATGACTATCTCGAGTTTTGAAGTAAATAACTATACTTATCTTATTAGTTCAAGATTTTCCGAAATCTCCACGATGTTTTTCGATATTCTGAATGCCGAACAATATTATGAGGCTATCGTAACAATATTGCTGGACTTTTGTGCCAGTAGGGTAATTTGAATTTATTTCTATTTTCTCAAGTATATGCTGATTATTTATGGTATTAAGATTTAAGTTTAAAATACTTTAAAACTCCTACAAAAAATAAAAAAAAAATAATACCCTCATTCTTTCTTTTCACGAAATTGTTGTTTCTTCACTTCATTTATTATTAGTTCCATAGAAATTTGAAGTAAGACAATTATTATTATTTTTAACTACATCTATTTGTAGTTGCTGCTGCTTCAGAAATTTGCCTGCTTTCCTCTTGATTTTCACTGATGCGTAGAATTATTTGCGAGTTATAAAATCCTGATAAAATTTTTGGAGTGAAGAATTATAAGCAGTTATTTTAAATGATATGACCGTTAATATGATTGATCTAATTTTCACACAATTTCTCAAGCAATAACTTTGTGATAGGAATGAAGTTAAGACTTTTAAAGGGTAATCATATGATAAGTTGGTAGATCATACTATTCTGGAATTGTATCATAAAAATACTAATTTTTGAATGATAAATGCCGGAAAGTTTTTTAAAAAATTTATCCATAAAGAGCGAACACATTTAGTTTTAATTGGATGATATTGTGAACATTCAAAATTACTATGGCAGCAAAGATTCATGTATTTTACAAGAAATTCCTCTGCTTATACCAATAGTCTGTATGGGTTCATATATACTGTCAACACTGGATTTATTTTTTGAAGAAATTATTACATATGGCGCTCAGACATATTCAAGTGCTATAGCAAGACATTATGCGATGCTCCAGAATTTTAAGATAGTCCGACAGTAGGAAGTGTCGCGAATCAACCATTTTTTTTTTCATTTTTCAATCAAACATTTTTTTATTTTTCATATATTGGAACACCCTCTCAAAACCTTTTCATTAAAATGTATTTTCCATTAATCAAATAGATATTCATATTTTCCCAATCGCATGAATACGGTGGGTGCTTTCCTAATCTAATTTATATACAATTGAGAGGATGTTGAAAAAATTGTAATTGAACGATTGTAATTTTGGAGTAATTAAAAGTTACAATCTATGCATATTGAGAATATGAAGTTCAACCATTTTGCCACGATAGTTGATAAAATAAACAAGTTTTCAAAATTATATTTTTATTTTCCCTTATACGAAGGTGTAAAACTATATATTTTATTTTCCTTATTGGAAGGTGTAAAACTATTTTTTATAGGCGAAATCTGGAATTGTGAATTTTGAGCACTCGGATTGCATGTGAACAATTTTAAATAGACCACCAACAAATTTATATAAAAATTAATTCAATTTTGTATATAAAAGTTATTATCGTATTTTAAAATTAAAACAAAACCTCAACATATACAAACAAAACCTCAGATACAAGCCCAGTTTAATGAATCATTATGAAATGGTTAACGAAATGCAGTAGTGAACAAAAAAAATCACTATATGCTTTTCATAACTTTCGAATGAATTTTCTACTAAAAGCATGTTTTCTACATTAACGTGTTTTAAGAATTAGGAGGGCTGTTTAACACTTACCCTAAGAATGAATCACGTCCAGAAACTTTCATTAAGCTGTACATAAAATGTACAAGAAAACAAAAATTCAAATTGCACTCCTCTGGTGTCTTTTATTACATCCAATTCATTTTTTATGTCCACTTTCGCATTGTAACATAAAAGTAATGAACACAGAAACAAGAATGAGGGAAAAAATGAATGTTTTAAGGCTGCTGGCAAGAAGAATCTTTTCGCGGTGTATTACCTCATTAGAGACCCAGGTGCTTTCGGAGATACATAACGAATCTGAACTTCCTTTCTTCTAGAGAAACATGAAATGTGCACGCAGTTATATAGCTGTAAGTCACGGACATATATTTCCCCCTGTTCCTCTGGTTTGTCTCTTTGTGGAAGATTTTCTTTCCAATTTACGTCGAAGCAGCTTTTTCCCTTTTTTTTCCGCTATCATCCTTTCGCTTTTCCTTCTTTCTTTTCTGACATTTTCTTATTTCCTATCAAGAAAGGGAAAATAAAGATGTTGGATACCAAGCACTTGATTCTTATAAGAGGACCGCATATTCTTTTTTAAGATGAAAATGATCTTGGAAGGTGTGAAGCTCATTTAAGTTGTTTTCAAAAGGATTAAATGTAACGAAGTTTGATGATATTTAAAATAATCAATAATGTAATCTAATAAATTCTTATCATCCCAGAATTACTTTGGGAATTAAACAGATGTTTATATATTTTGGAAAATAAATTGTTAAATTGCTCATATTTTATAAGGCTTGAGAATAATTTGAGTAGATAGATAATAAGGCGGAAATAACAGTAATAATTTTTTTTAAAACTACTACAGCAATAAAAATAAAAATAAAATTGAAAATATTTGTCAAAATTTCCTTTTAAATCTTTACAGGCGAGTAAAGCGCAGAAAACATTTGAGGTATGTGACTACGTTAGGAATGAAGTTTTTGAAAAACGTTAGAAAATAGTTAGATTTTTGAATATTTGCATAAGAAGATTGAAAAAATACATTTATAAAACCAAAATATACCAGTTTTTGCGCCAAAAAGATTGAAAAAAAAACTTATATGAAACCAAAATATACCAGTTAAGTGGCAAAAGTGTTTTTAAAACAGGCTTTTTGAAAAGAGCTATAAAACAAAAAATTTCTAGTTTAGAGTTTTATAAATGTTTTGCTTACAATTTTACAGATATCTTAAAAAATATATTATCTAATTCCTGAACTAAAAAGCAAGTTGTATTTTTATACATTCTAAGTATTTTGGTTTGACTGATCAATAACACGAAATTTTCAAATTTTTTCACATTGTGAAGCCTTAAACCAACTATGAAATGTTTCTAAATAAATAGATTACTTATTCTCTAGTTCAAGAATTAAAGAACATATTGTGAAATTATTATACCAAATTATATAAATTATTATTATTGAACAAAAAATATATATTAGATTTTAATTTCTGAGGTTTGGGGTAAGAAATTTCTTTAAAAGATTATAATTTGAGAAAATAGCATTTAAAGACGTAAAATAACACTAAAACAAATATAAAAATTACATGCAAATATAAAATTAATATCATCTTTCCAGAAAGTAGATTTAGAAATAAAATTCTAAGGGTTTTATAAAGAAACACATTCAAACATTATGAATATTAAATTAAAACAATTCATAATTTCGCAAAAAATTGACGTGAACAAAGACTACCCAGTTTTTGCATATGTAAATGGTAAATCCAGTTATTTTAACAACTGATCATATTATTGCAACTAGTGTGTGATTTTATTATGCAGATGAGTTATTATCCTTTTATTTTCAAACTTTCTTCATTTATGGAGTGTGAGCAAAATTTCCTGCCTACAATGTATGAAGTGCTTGCCTTCCATAAATTCTTTTGGCACTTTTAGGTAAAATCTAAAATATAAGACTAATAAACTTTTACGTAATATCTAAGATTGTATGTAATTCATACACATTTTAGAAAATGACAAACTTTATTTAGGCAAAGTATAAAAAGAAGTTCATAATTAAGCGTGCATTTAAAAGATGCTTATTGTAAGCAATAGCTCTTTCATTTTTATGTTGCCCAGTATACACCAAAATTTTTATGAACATCTTCCCTATTGAATATCGTTCTTTAACATTACTAAACAAAGTGTAAAATACAAATAGTAAAATCTGAACCTGTGGCGAGGGGTAAAAATCAGGTGCTTTTTAACTTGATATTCGAATTGAATTGGTGATGTATTTCATACTATGCCAATTTGTTTTAGCATTTTAAAAGTAGAATGCAAACGAAATATATTAAATATTTATCGTTTCAAACTTTGCCTCAAATAAATATTAGTTTCTATAGAATTCTACAAACTTTGCCAGTGACAAGATATTGTGCCTGTACCATATTGTCATGATCATGACATGCATCAGGATCATGAGAATATGGTAGCGGCACGATATCTTTTCAGCCAATAGAAAATATTATGCACAAACAAAACTCAAATAAATTTCGGGATCATTCGCATTTTCTTCTCTGTGCTTCTTCAAGCGATAAATTCTTACGAACCTGCCCTTTATTGGCCAGATAGGAGAATCGGGTACATGACATTCGAGCCAAGTATTAACTTTTTTGTTGGCGATAAGTTGTCAAATGTTACAACCTTTCTTTAACCTTTTCTAATAACCTTAAAAGCGAAAAATTGATGCCTCAAAAGCGATAAATCTCCAATTTTCTGCTTGTGCATTTTGTGACTTCAAAAGACCCAAATCAAAATAGGATCATGTTCTCGCACTACAATATTCTAAAAAAATAAGTAGAACCTCCTAAATAAAAGCTCATACTCAAATAATTAAAAATAAATGATAAAAAGTTGATGCTATTTTCCACAATGCTTAGAAATGAAATGTTTCATAATAACATTAAAAACAAACACTAATAACAGAGATTTCTGATAAAAATTGCATGAAATCCATTTATATTTATTTTTGCTTCATTTCATGTGGCTACCTGGTTGAGTATCAGATATTATACTTTAACTACATTTCATATTCTTCACACTCCTTTGTTCAAGCTTATCAGTTTCGTAACGGTGTTCTAGCAAAACCATGGAGCATTCTCCGATCCCATAAAATGCAATAATGGCAAACTCTCTTCACATATGCCGTTTCGAAATGTGAGAACAATGCGGCAAAGCAGGTGTATAACTCGAACAAGTACGGGCGATTAAATACGGAACTCTAATCAAATAGTAACCATATTCTGTTTTAGATAACAATCCTTTTATGTCTTCAGTAGAGCATTGTTCTATTAAAGGCTACTCATATGCGATTTCGGTTTGTTGAAATATATTTAATTTCCATAAGTTGTAAAGCAATGAGTATTTGCGATTAACGATATCCCTTGAAATTTTCATTGATGCTCCATTCTGCAAGTTTGTTAAATATTTGCAAAATTATTAATGAATAGCAAAGATTAATATGAGAAATATATTAAATGTCCAAATAATTAAATATAATAAGAATAATTTCTGATAAAATGATTCGATAAAAGTTTTTTGAAGATAAAATTTCATAACATAAATTAACAATGTAAATATTTTCGAATATTCCAATAATCAGTAAAGAATCACTCCCGCCTTGACTAGGCATCCGAAATAAACTAAATGATTTTTCTCATTACGTCATCATACAATTAAGCCTGCGTACTTTAACGCTTTCAAGTAACCAAATATAGATAGAAATTTATGTATGTAATACCGTTACCGAATTCTCCTCTTCGTCAGAGAAATCCAAATAAATAAATAAAAATATTTTAAAAGTTTGGTCTTTATTTAATTATTCTCTGTCATTGCGGCGATAATACGAACAATAAAAAGGGGTAAGGGCCATCGTTGGCCCTCATGAGGTATATTCTATCATCGAAATGGAGATAAATCGACCCCAAACTTTTATTTTACTCCCAAGAGGAACAAGAATATGTTTACTTATCTAGCGGCTTTTCATATATGCACTCATCGCAATGTCTTCGCGGGAAGGGTGGGTTGAATCGTAATATATGGATGCTTTTCTTAAATGTAAGAAAATTATTAAGAAAGGTAACGAAATTGGGTGATTTCTGTTACTAAAATGTTTGACAATTCTAATAAAGTTAAAATCTTGATTTTTATTTTACTCTAACATTGGAAATATTAATCTATAATTTATTAAAAAGCCATAAAATTATTATATTAAATAATAGAACCTAATAACACTTCACATGAAGTCTTAGTTACGTTTTAAGCATGTTAAGACATGTTATGCCCATCATTCAAGCTGTGATGGCACATTTTTTTTCTTCCGTTTAGAAAATAACTGACTTCAAAACTGATAAGACCTGATGTGTACTTTGAAATATAATGAATTTATCCTTTAAGGCATTAATTTAAAAGAAATTCATGAATTTATTCTCACAGAGCATTTTTAAATTTATTCTTATTGGCAAACTATCATAGTGAGGAATAGTTGGATCGTTCCCCTGTTTATTTTATACACAACAGCAAAATATAAGTTTATTTTGCTTAATCGAATGTAACAATCAAAAACTATCCTCGTTCTAACTTAGAGTTTGAGGCACGACAAAAATTAAAAACTGCATTGTGATGAATGCACAATAATTTCTATTATGGCGTGCTCGTATTATCACACTTTTCGCAATTTAGTATATAATTAGATGACTCATATTGTTTTTAAAAAGCACTGCCATTTTGATTTAACTATGAACTCATAAGACTGGGTGAATATAAAAAATATCTGATTTGAAACCGTATCCCTTGTGCCATTCAACGGTATTTTGGTATCAAGATATTTTGAAGTATGCGTTCAAGAATCATATGAAAAACAACAGTTTAACAGTTTCGGTTATAGTGACATAATTTCAAAATTTTCAAATGGCAACACTAACACTTTTTTATTGGAATTTATTCTTCATAGCAAAAAACACTAAATAGCGTTGTAACGGTATTGTAGCACGTTACTAACCAGCAGTAGACAGACTAAGAAGAAAAGAGAAAACAATCAATAACAAACAGCAGAGGCAAAAAAAACCTGTTATTGTGTTTCACAAATTTTCCATTTGACCTACTTCAACCACGATGACACTTTGTATGCGGTAAATGGTGCCTAGAACCAAAGCACGTGCCATGTCGAAAGGATCTGTTTTTTATCACATCTCTGGCAGATATATTTCAATTGTTTACACTTTTCTTCTTAGTCTGTCTAGCCCTGGTGATTTTCGGGCTGTAGGCACCATTCCAAAGCTATTTAATGTTTTTCCAATTTAAAAAAAGTTGGTGTTGCCATTTGAAATTTTGCAGCTGTATATGTAACCATAACTTAGAATTTAACTTGTTTTTCATATGATTCTTGAGCGCATACCTCAAAATATCTTGAACCAAATTTTTATTCCTTTCCTGTGAACGGTATGATAGTTACGGTTTCATATATCGGAATACTTGTTTTTTATAATCACCTGGCATATATTAATAATTGAAAATTGATCATAATTATATACAAAAATGACAAGCAAAGTTTATGAATGATTTAATTTTGATTATAAATTTAAAAATATGATAATTTTATGTACGGAATGCACTGAGATAGTCAATGGGTGACAGTAAGCTTTGTAACTGATAATCAGTTTAACTGTTACGAAGAAGTCAACGATTATGAAGGAGTCATTCGTCTACGATTTTAAAATGTAATCTATGTTTTGTCTGTTTAAATAAATTATCTTTTTTAAACAAGGTATAACTTATTAATACTCTCGCAAGATAGATAGATATTATAATTCATAAAGCAAATAGAAAATGCTAAATATCTATCGCATTTTGTTCACGGAATTTTGTTATATTTAGTTATTTTGTTTTGCTTTTGTTAGCAAAATTTGTCTCTATAGTAAGTGAAAGAAATAAATTTGCTGCCCTCCAGGGCTAGTAAATAATTTTATTCTTCTTGAAGGAAATCTCTTTCCATAACATTCATGTGTGCATCCTTTTTCATGTAAATCTCATATTTCCCGTATTTACGACTTTTAAAATATGAAAATGATGGAAAAATTAAGAAAACCTGGATATAATTAATTTATATGCACTCATTATGTTCAATGCGATCGCTTTGTTTTAGATTCCCATTGAAATCGAAATAATGAGGCTAATACTATTGAGAATTCGAACGGAAATCCAAGATATATGAAAGTAAACAAAGTATATTAATATTAAATATATATTTTCCCCTTGCCTTGCCATTATGCCTAATATGTTAGAGCAGAGTGATGTAAAAATATCTTTATTAATAGCTGCATACAATTAGCTATTTTCATAGAATTTATTTCAAAGGATAGGAAAAATAATGTTAGTGCAATAATATTAATAAATGTTATTAAAGTTTAATAATAAAGCGTAATAATTAATAATAAATTATAATAATGAATTGTGTTATATATGAGTTGATCACAAATATTAATAAAATAAAAAGTATCATTGAAATTGAAGCTAGTAGTTTTATTTGTTCTGATCCTTTTCTAGATTTAGCAATATTTCGACATTCATTTAATATTTGCTAAATAATATGCAAAGCATTAATAGTAAGCTGGAATCGAAACTATTGGTAGCAATGTAGATAATTAATTTATTTTAGAATAATTAATTTCTGACGATCGCATTCATTCAAATATGGCAGTAGAATACATTAATATAGATAATGTGAAGTAATATATCGTATAAATTTTGGATGCAAAATGGAAATATTTTCTAAGAAGAACGAAATTTGTTTTTTTAACATAAGATATAAATAATTTCAAATGCTAATATTTATAAAAATGATTGTTTACGATTAAATATTTGCACATTCTTGAATCGTTTTACCTTCTTATTAATAAAAAAAATTTAGTTTTTGTTGATTAAATTAGTTTATGTTGACTTATTCAATGACAAAATTATTTTTACTATATTTTTATTAGTTTTTATTAGTTATTTCTCCTATACTATCTAATAAAATTATTATTCACTTTCGCCTACATAAAATTGTATATATTGGACACACACGGCCGAGAACGCGCCGAGTGTTCAAATTTTTATTTTCTCAGACTTGTCCACGAGTATACAGTGAATAGTAATGTTATGGAGAAAAGTATGTATATCTTTTAAATGTCTTTTTTTTGATAAGTTAAAACCAAAATTTGTCGTAGAATTACATTTTTAGGAATTTAGATTACATACCAAATTTCCATTATTTAATTCGTTGCGTTTTAGAGTTATAGAGTTTGTAAGTATGCAACATTAACAAATGATGAAGAGCAACACTTTTGATAGAAAAAAATAGTGCATCGAATTTTTTTAATACATTTTATTTTTGAGTTATACCATTTATCTGCGTGCAAAAGTACTGACCGAAACGGTCAATCCTTTTACAGGTTTGGCTCAAAATTTACACTCATCTCCATAAATTAAGGGTAATTCATAGTCACGTGGAAGTCGAACTCTAAAATACATATATCACCCTTAAAATGACTACACACATCTTCAAGAATCATATGCAAATTGCATGAAGCCACCAGATGACACGGATAGTACGTCACAATGACGAGAGTGTAAGAGAGTGATGTATAAGGAATGCAGGCAAAGAAATAAAATTGTTCGCAAGCGCCTTATAAGCCTTTCAGTGCAATAACAACATAGTTATGACACAAAGGACGCATATGGAGGATTTTTTACGTGGTAGAATTAACGGGCGTCGGGAATATGGGTGTACCCAGCTGGAAGTATCCGAGGAACTTGGAATCGCCCACAGTGTCATCTCCAGCATTTGGTAACGATTTCACGATGATGGTAATGTGAGTAGACGTTATAGCCCAGCCTCCACCCACCCCCCACCCCGAGTTACAACGCCGAATGAAGAATGCAGTTTCAAGGCAGACCATGTACAGACGCTTAGGGCAGATTGGTCTATATGCTCGTAGGCCTGTCAGATATGTTTCACTTCCTGCAACTCACTGTCGCCTGCGGTTAGCCTGGAGTAGAGAGCATGAATTGTGAGCACCGCAACAGTGGGCTCGTGTGATGCTTTTCGAAAAGTTTAGGTTTAGCTTGCAGTCTGATTCTCGCCGGACTTTCATATGGAGAGCACCAGGTACCCGTTACCACCAAGAGAACATCATTGAACAACATCATTATGGTGGTGCAGAATTGCTCGTTAGTGGAGGAATTATTCTGAGTTCCAGAACTGACCTGCATGTTCAAATTGGAGCCATGGCAGGTCAAATCTATAGGGACGTCATTCTGGAACAATATGTTTCGGGACGCCATGGGTGTAGAATTTGTGTTTATGGATGACAACGCCCATCCTCGCCGTGCAAACATCGTAAACGAATGCTTTCAATCGGAGGATATCACCCGTATGAATTGGTCAACATTCTCACCGGACTTGAATCCAGTAGAGCATGTACGGACATGCTTGACCGACGAGTTGGAACCCGTCAACTACCTCCTACGTGCCTACCGGAACTTCAGAGAGCATTGCTTGATGTGGTATAATATTCCCCAAGATAAGATCGATAATTTGATACTCAGAATGCCTAGGCGTTGTATTTAGTTTATTGCATCGTCCGGGTGACATACTATGTATTAACCATCATAACAACCGTGTAATATTGGTTTTTGTAAATAGTTGTTTTTTGAAATTTGCTCCAAGGAGAAAAAATTGCAATTTTTTTAATGATATCAAACATATAGCATCTTTTTGCTCTTTACGTTTTGTTTTATAAATAGGCTTTACAAATAAGTCACATTTGTTTTGCAACTGACTCTTTTTTTTTTCCTGAACTTGCATTATCCTTAATTTATGGACATGAGCTTAAAACAGTTTACATTTAAATGATAAATATATGTACCAAATGTTTTTCAGTCTAGATCTTAATATTTTGTAGTTATTATTTTCACTTGTATTCGGACATACAGAGAGAAATAAACTCTCATTGTTCAAAATTAGATTAAAAAAATTTACAAATTTGGTGTAAAGACATAATGTTATGGGCACAGTACATATAATTAAAAACGTTTTTAAAAGATCGTATTCACAATCAGTCAGTCAGAACGCATAATGCACAGACATAATTTCAGAAATGTGTTTTCTGAACTCTTGAAATGCCTAAACGTGGAGATTTGTCAAGAGTTCGAATTTTTTGACTGTTACAATATTTTTTTCTGGGTAAACTTGATTTATGGAAATGTAAAAAGATAGTCTACTGCTTTGACTAAATGCTAATGCGTTTCATGTTCATACAACTACGAACTGATAATAGCTGTTTTCTATAATTCTGAAATTATTTTAAAAAACATGGAATTGAAAGCAAAAATGATTTATTTGATATTTTTTAAAGGAAAAGTAGTTAATAAATAAAATTTGCATGAATTATTTTTTTTAATATAAGCAAACAAAAGTACTTCGTATACATAATGTTCAAAAAGTACCTTAACATTTTTTTAAAAATCGTTAAATAAAAACTTATAAAGAAATACGTATGTAGTTTCTTCATTCAACAAAATATCAAAGTTATTTTTTACATGAATTATAGGATTCAGACTTGAAGAGTTGAATGTATGCACTATATTGCCTTGAAGATATGTAATCTCGAAACATTTTTTAATGAAATTTTAGTAAGAATTCCAATTAATTAAAATTAAAGGGAAATTCTGGGAATTTCCTCCAAAAACTTTAAAAGCCTTATAGGTCAAAATAAATATTAAAATTATTTTAAAAATTGTATTTTTATTGATTCCTTTTCAATTTCCGCTAGCTTTTCTTCTATTTTTTTGACAATAAATCACAGTGTTTTAATAAATCATATTTATAAAACTTTTTTCTTAATAAATTTAAACCGTTGATTTCATTATTGTAATGACATTCAAGTCGTTACATTATTTCTTCGAATATTTAATTCACTTTTGAAAGCTAAGAAAGAAAGATCTTTGTTAACAATCTTAGCAGTTTGTATGAAAAATCGGAAAGTGAAATTATATTACAGAAAGAAACAATATGCAGATCGTAATAAATTGCTCAACAATGGCACTGTGATTTACTTGGCTTCATTAAACTAATTCCTTCTTTTTTGAGATAAATTAAATATCAAGTTTTGCATCACAACATCTTTCAGATACCTCCACAATAATGCACTACATTTACAAGATCGTACAACACTGCGGAATATTTTAGGCTAAATGGAAAGATATTTAATTGAAATTAAGAACTATCAAACCAAGTAGCCGACAAAAGCGGTTAGTTCAAAATAAATCCACTATCACTAAATTTATTGCTGTTACCTATTCATTTTTATTAGTCTCTAACACTACAATTTTTTTCTCTCAAATTTACAGCCAAATTTATTGTTCAGAAATGATGCAATTAGCGCAACTTTTCAAATGTGCCGTTTGAAGATATATCTCAGTGGATTAAAATTACTCAGCAGGAGATTACGCCACATAAACGTAAAGGTACGACGATTCTATAGATTATGCGGGGATAGATGGCTTATGATGGAATAATCGGCTTTTCCATGCTGCCCTAGATTTCACTGAAAACGATGTTTAACAAATATGGACGATTAAGGCAGGATGGATGCGGTAAATCAGCCCCCACTCGTTTTCGTAATCGTGGTAATTAATTTCATCGAACTCAAAAGCCTCTAATGTAATCGACGGAAATTATTTATGCCGGCCGTATTAGCCATTATATCAGGGAAGATTTCATTATCAACTAATGATCAGCACATCAGAATTTCCAAATGTGCTGATAATTCTTAACTTCACTTGAATAATGTGGAAAGTTCCCATGTTTTAATTATTTATAAAGTTCTGGTAAAGTTAATTAATATGTAATGC
Organism: Argiope aurantia; assembly: GCA_026543865.1. Classification (NCBI taxonomy): domain Eukaryota; kingdom Metazoa; phylum Arthropoda; class Arachnida; order Araneae; family Araneidae; genus Argiope; species Argiope aurantia. The sequence continues at coordinate 191,014 of JAPMOR010089750.1, read as the reverse complement.
TTTTAATAATAATTAATTTATAGATGTTTAGTTGGGTTTTGTTAGATTAAGATCTCACTTTGAAGATTAAGATGAAATTTGCAGTTTAGAGCTATGTTCAGATAGCGAAGAACGTAACTGAGGCGGCAGCGAACTCTTCAAACTTTCACGCCACACTGTTGGGAAGAGATTTGACTGTTTGTCTGATTTTCGTTTCCTCAGGCCACTATGAATGGTAGATATTTGTGGAATATGTCCTCAGACAATTGAACTTCTGATTCCAAAGCCGAAATCTGCTAGGGGAAATCGGTATGCTGGTTAATATTAAAGAGTGAACTATATAAATTGGATGAAGAAGTTTGAAATTGCTGTGTTAAATAATCTGAAAAGCATATTATCTGCATTTATGAATACATAATTTTCTAAAATATGTACATTTAAGTATGGGAAAATCCTAAAACGCAGATAATATATTGTTTCTATAAAAATATTCTATAAGTATTTAGTCTTATTGATAATTTCAAATGAGGAAAGCAAAAGAAAATTACAGAAAATAAAAATTAAGAACTCAATTAAATTTATTTACAAAGAAAATATCTAAAAAAGCAAAGGAATATTTATTACTAAACATTTTAAAGAGTTGAATTTTTTTGTAATAGTGAAAATTCTACTTGATCTAAAATATATGACTGAGGCCCTAGAACCCGAATCAAGAACATATGATGAAGAAGAAATTTGGTCTATTATAATAGTTAAAAAATTCTTGGAGCAGCTGTTTCTCACGTTAATTCTACTTGATAATTTTAATACTACTTGTTTCATGAAGTTCTATCAAATTCAAGGGTCGGATATTCATGATAAAAAAGAAATATGGCTCCTTCTATTCATTAAAAAAAGAAACTTGGAATATTCAATTCTAATTCCACTTGTCAATTCTAATTCTATTTCGTTTATTAAATTTGGCCAATCCACGATTCAAACGCTCATGGCAAAAGAGAAACGTGGCTTGTTCTGTTGGTCAGAGAAATCTTGGACCACCTGATTTAATTCTAACTGCTTGAGAGTTCTAATATTATTTGTTACTTCGAGTCTTATTATGCTTACGATTCAGAAACTCATGATAAAAGGAAACTGTTATTTCTTCTATTGACCAGACAAACTTTGGAACAATTAATTCTAATTTACTAGGTTTTTAAAAAACATACTTGGTTTAATAAATCTGTAAAATGCATAATTTAGATGTTGATAATAAAGGATAAACATGACTTCTTCTGTAGGTCAAATCAATCTTGCAGCACTTTGATAACACTAAATATACACTTGATTTAGATCCAAAATATGTATGGATGAATGAGCATCTTTTAGAAAAATGAAAACAAAATGGTTCAATGTTCTTTTTCAATTAGAGGAAAACGATTAAGATTTCCAGTATTCAGCCCATCCTCGTTTAGCTATTCGTTGCTAAATCGAATATCATGCAACAAGTTTTCGAATAAGGTTGGTTAAGAATAACGAAGCCGGCGTCCTGGCATAGGGGTCGAGCGTCTTTACGTGATCTGGCCGTCCTGGGTTCGAGCTGCGGATTGGGCATGGTTGTTCTATCTGTGAGATGTGTGCGCCCTACTGTAAAAAGAGGTCGTGCAAAGCGGATGAGTGATGCGTGAGTAGCAAAGTCGTACTCTTGGCCCTAGTTGGCGCTGCTAAAAAACAAAACAAGAGACGCTCCCCCACAGGCTTAAGTCGCTGTCTTCGTAACAGCGGGCTTGTCTATGGCAAGTGCCATAAGAAATAACAACAAGAATAGAGAAAGAGGATTGAATTGGTGATCCCTTTTATTCTATTCCTAATTCCCAGTCAAGATGTAAAGGGGAATTTAAATTAATTAAAGCGTTCTATATATGCAATATGTTAAAATACTATAACTTATAATGAACCGTTTTACAATTGAAAAGGGTGTCCCAAAATTAACGCAAAATATGAATTTGCCCCTATTCGTGCACTAAAGTGTTGGAAACCTTAATAAAAAAACCCCCATTTGATAGCTGATAATTTGGAATTAGTAAAAATGGAGATACGGCAGAACAACGTGTTTTCATTGTTGAAAAATATTTCAAAAATAACGAAAGTCTTGCGGTTACGGATCGAAAAGTTGTGAACCGGCCTCCTAGATCGTGTAAAAAAATTGTTAATTAAATACCATTGGATTTATTTTTACAGGGTTATTTGAAGCCAAAAAGTCACCAAAGGAAATTAAATGCTACATTAACGAAATGCAGTCACATTTATGCAAAATGGTCATGGAAAATTTAGACAAAAGAGGGCGTATATGCCAGTAAAGCTGTGGAGACGATTAGGTCTATGTGTTATTCCATGCATAACCCTATTCTGTGTAATTTACGATTCAATAAAAATATAACAATTTAAAGTAAAGAAAAAACTGTGTTTTTTTATTTAATTCAAATTTTGCATCAACACGTTCTTCTATCGTGTAACACTCCATTTTTACTAACGCTAAACTATTAGTTGGCAAATGGTTTTTTAATAGATTTGCCAATAGTTTTAGGTTTTAATGGTTAGCCATAAAATAGGTTTGCCAATATTTTTAGGTTTTAATGGTTAGCCATAAAATAGGTTTGCCAATTTAATAGGTTTTAATGGTTTGCCAATATTTTACTGCACGAATAGTGGCAAATTCAAATTTTGCATTAATTTTCGAACACAGGATTTGTGGATAAAAGTATTAAATCAAGTTACGGTATATACTGCTTTTTCCCGAAAGAAAGAGAACAATGCAGAATCATCATACTCCTTTCCGATTCAAGGGAGAATAATGCTAATTGAAATTAAATCTCCAACGGCTAAAAGAACTCTTTGTTTAAATTATAATGGGAAATGAGTTTATCAGATTTGAATTGCAGAAGGGACGAGAAAATATATCATTTTAAATATAATAATAATCTTTCGAAAACTAATTTATTTGATGTCGAAATACGTTGGAATTTAATTACGGGAAGTATTTGTCTGCGATTCAAATAAATCTGAAAATCTGAGAGACTGAATTTAGAGTTATTTAAATAGATAACTACATAGTTTTTGTAGCTTATTGAAAATACCTTTATTTAATTCATTCCATGTTTTTCTTCTTGTGTAATTTCCTAAAATGAAAGATTTCTTCAATGTTGCAATAAAAATTTAAAACGTTCAAGTGCATTTTCTTTTAGTTTGAAAGATCATGATTTCCTTTAAAAGGATTTTAGAACGTATTTTTCTCAATTATGAAGCAACGAGTTAAAGTACGTTTATTTGAATACATTTTTAGAGAACTAAGAGATTTTTATAAAATAACGAGGAATATAAGATTAAGAAATTTTGAATTATTTTTGCCGGCATTTTTATAAATATATGACGGAGAAAGTAAATTACGACGTGCGAAGATTAATTCTTTATCAAAAAGGGCACCCGAGAATTCTTATTTCTTTTACTAGTAGTAATGGGATTAACAACTCTTTATTTTTCATTCGCCAGTTTATAATTTATGTTACTCAAGGCGCTATTTTTTAAACTTTATCTTCATTTTTTTAATCCATGGCATTGGCAGTGGATTAATAGTTCTTATATATATTACTTTCTCGTATAGGAACGTTATAAAGGGAAAGTACTGTATCAGTAAAAAAAGGTTCAAAAGTTCAAAAAGAATTTAAAAGTCGAGATTTAAAAGAATCTCGTCTTTTAAATCCCCTGATTTAAATATTTTTTTTGGATTATATTTGTCACGCTACCCTCAAAATTGAAATAGACAGACGAATGAAATTTAGTCTTTGCAATAGCATTGAAAATGTGTATCAAAGTTTGAACAAAATTTGTCAAAGTGAAGGCAGTGTGTCTGTCCGACCACCCTTATGCATGTGGAAATAAGTAATTAAAAAAAAGCAATAAGCTAATGGAGGAGGTTTAGCATACAGTTCTTACAACAAATTTTCTCTACATTAGAATTGTAAATCAGTGTAAATTGTAAATGTTTTTTTACCAAATCACTCAAGATTTTGACTGTCTGTTGTCTGTTTAATAGTATAAACGTGAATACAATATTCACAGAATACTCCTATCAGCCCTGTGATACACGGATAAAATCTGAATGACCGGACGGCCGTTACAGCATTGGTGGGAACTAAGGTTGAGCCCTAAGGGCCGTCACTGCCCTCGGTACAACCTTTCCCATGAGAAGCACGTCCTGTCAGCAGGTAGGAGGTACTCAAACCTACAGCATTTCTCTACCCACCGGGTGGCGAGGGGAAAGGCAACAAGCTAAAAAATGAAATTAGATTTGTGATCAACGTTAAAATTGTAAATTTATATGCAATTTTTAGACCTGTTAGATCTATTAGAAGATGCAATGCAATCCTGGACTGTTTTTGCGACATTACGCAATTAATCAGAAATCTCGCCATATTACTCACATATACGAGGGATAAACATCCTGGAAATTTACTGTATTTAGGAGCTATTGATTTATTCCGCTTCGGTTAAATAATAAAAAATAGGACAGTTAAAATAGAACTAAATAACATTGCAAATGTGTATCAAAGTTTGGATGAAAATCGTTAAAGTGAGAGCAGTGTCTGTCTGTTCGCCTATATGCATATTTTACACAGGACTTCAAAGAATTATTGTTAGATGAGCCGGTTTACTTTGGTGAAAATTCTGCTTTATATTTCCTTAGAAAATTTTATAACATAACAACAAATTAATTGTTATAAGAATGTATTTAGAGTTTTAAATAATTTCATATAAACAGTTTTCAGTATAGGAAATACGGTAATTAATAAAGGTAAAGTCTCAAATATTTTAAAATGAAATAGTTTCCTGTTTATATAATTAAGAAAATAACTACAAAAACTACTATTACTATCTCAAACCTTTCCAATTACCAGTTTTATCAGTTTTATATCGCTTAAAAAAAGCAACAAATTCCATGCCTATGTGTCTCCTTTTTTAAAAACTTTTTGTACAATAAAGATTTTATTTTCTAACTTTAGCAATATTTTATATTTTATTTTAGGATTTTATTAAGGATTACATAGCGTAATTTCATAACATAATTTCGCAACAAATTTCTCATCATTATCACTAAGGAAATTAAGTAAAAAAAAAAAAAAACTAAGTAAAACAAAATTCACTGTTATGCAAAACAATCCAAAAATAAATAAAACAAAACTGAAATCCCATCTGAGTCATTCAAAAGTCCTTACTGGAATGCTCCACAAAGCTTTAAACGCTTCTTTTTATACTTTATCCACATTCAGAGAACACTTTAATCGACCCCCTCCCCCTTTTTAAAACCCCTCAGCGCATGTCACGGTATTCGTAAAACGTGATAACATCCCAAGGTACGTGTGCATCAGTTAATGATGCTTCAACTGTCAAGGTAGTGAGCATCCTTGCTCTCATTGTAGTCAATTAGAAAAGAAAACGGCTAAGGGGTAGATTTTCATGTTCTTTTAGTGAATTCCTAGTTTTTTTTCTGTCTCCTCCCCAACCCATTTTAATTAGAGGGTTAAGTAGAGGGAGGGAGCATCGCGTGATTGTTTTCGTAGGGGGAGGGTAAGAATGGGAGGGTGTACAAGACGAGAACTTGGCATTTCGCTAAGTTGCTGAAGTCTGAAATGATTGAAGCTCCTTACGATGGCTTGAAGGTAATGCGGGCCTTCTGATAATGTTATTTTTGATGTATTCAGCATCATTTAGAGCATGTCGGATATGTAAGTAATTATATATGAGGAAGTATGTCGCATATTTTAATTAGATATGAGATGTTAACTGGAAATTTTTATTGAAGATAGTTGTTAGCAAAATCATACTCCCTAAATTATCGAATTTTTAATCTCAAATAAAAAAAATAGAGTAAATTTCTTAGATTGATATTTTTTTTTATTTTCTTGAATCCGAAATACAGAAAAAAAAATACTGTAATCATCAAAAATAAAAATTTCGGATCGAAATTTTGACGGGTTTCTATATTTCAGACCAATACGAGTATAAAAACTTGAACACAAAGGTTTCGAGCAAGCTGAAATTTAGTGTGTGATTGTTAAACCAAATTTGTAGATTTCTATCAAAACCCCTTTCAAATAAAGACTATCTGTCCTCCCGTTCTAATATAAGTTTACATGGTAACTACAAAATTATAGGTTACATGATAGCTTCCTCGATAATTCAAAATAATTGAAAATAAGTTACATGATGACTTCCACAACCATGTAAACGCGATAATTCAAAAATGAAATAACTTAAACATATACAATTTGGTAAGTGATTTTGTGATTATAAATGCAACTCTGCGTCAAAATTTCTTTACAAATGGGGGAAAAAAGCACGTTTAAAATACATTTTTGACGTTTTGGTGCTTGATTATTAATCCCATTTCAGTGATTAAATGCCAAGATAAAGCACACATAAGTAGGCTCTTTCGTAAATATCATTCGCCATTGTCATGTGGTTAATAATTGTTTAATATTGATAATTTGATTGCTTAGGCCAAAGTTTTACAGAATTTTAACTTAATAATGTTTATAGACTGCTAAACTAAGATAAATTGAGTAATATATATTGCAGGAATCATAGAAAATACTCTATATTGCATATAGTGATTATGAATATTGGTAAAGCTATAAAATTTAGAAAGTAGTTCTTTCTTGGATAGTAGAATTCATTAAAAGTTTTGTAAAATTGCAGACGGGGTAGCCTCGTGGTGGGGCATTGGACTCGCATCCCTTAGGCTGTGAGTTCGAATCCTCTTTGAGTTTAAGACTCTCCATGTGTGTGGTGGCTGGCGCACGTATAAATCTGTCGTGGTCACAATTTCTCCATGTGGAGAGTAATACCTCGGGGGTTCTGGTTCAGAGCTGATCCTTCTCTGATTCTGGTCTAAATTACGATCTGTGGATGAGCGAATGAAATGCATCAATGAAGTCCGCTCAGTGAAAAGGGTTGTGATGCGTGAGTAGCTATACTCTTGGAGCTACTGAGAAAACAAGAGGCATTCATTCGGCTTAAATCGCTGACAGATAACTGTCAGCGGGCTTGTAAAGTGCCGTAAGTCACAAAACAACAACAAAATTCCAATTAGATTTCTAAATTTAAAAAAAAAAAATCGATTTTTTAAAAGTTTAACTCAGTGACTCCGATGTTTATTATAACATAAATGCCTTTTTAATCCCTGCTTTAATTTAAAGTGTATCATTTTCAGTTTTCAATGATAACAATAATTTTGATTGTTACAGTTACTGGATTTATATCTAAGAGAAATGCTTAAATTTTAAACATATATATGTATATTTTCGGGGGGTGGGTGGGGCTCATATTATTCATATTATGAAATTAAGAAAACTTATAAACTTAAAATGAAGATCAATAAATGGACTTAAAAATATCGTTACGGTGCTTCAGAAAAAAAGATTCAAATATTTTTAATAATTTTTTTTTTCAAAAAAAGAGGCATATTTAGTTTTACGATCAATTTCGCTGTTATAACGTTGAAATATGAAGCTAAAAAGAAGATATACACTGGTGTGCAAAACTTAAGCAACAGGTATGTTTTTTGCCATAACTTCACGAGAAATCATCTGAGAGACATGAAATTCAGAAATAAAATGGAGCATTTTGTTCTGAAAGAATGACGAAAGCATAGTTGCGCAGAAATGAATACAATGCATACAGTATGGAATCAAACAAAAAAAATGCTTTATTGAACTCATAGTATCGTTACACATGATTGTCTGTCCAAGAGGAAGAACAGCAAGCAGATGTTCCTTAGTATGGGATATGCCCTCCCCTTACTGCAATGGTTGCTTC
>JAPMOR010089750.1:158736-173184 GCA_026543865.1 Argiope aurantia | reverse complement strand
CACACACACACACACACGATGAGTAAATCCTAGTTTTAATTATAAATTAAAGCGTAATCATTTAATTGTTGTTTTCATTTGTCTTGGTGTTGAACTAAAAGTATTATAAACCAGCGAAAGTAGTCTGCCTGAAACTTTCCAGCATGCTCTCCGATAAATAAAAGTTTTATCCCCTTCGAATTATTTTGTGAACCTTGAGTAAGATGATGAATGCCTTGCATGGCTTTAGCGAAATGGCGTGAATCTAGCACCTTTAATGAATCTGACATGAAAATATGCATTTTGGAAGCTTTTTTTTCTGAATGATTGAAATAAAAATTTCACGAGAAACTGCAATTATAATCATAAGATCATGTACCGAATTTCATTGATATAAGTAATCACGTTTAAATGTATAAAAAAGTACAGATAAATAGAGAGTCACTTAATTTTGTTAATTTACATTTTAGATGTTTAACCTGTGTACCCAATTTTATCGATATTGTTTTTCATGTTTTGTGGTTATTGAGTTTACTTATACTCGATCACAAGGAAATTTTTCTGAATAGATTTAGTTCAAAATTTAATAGAAAGCTACAATTTTGGTATAAAACTCCAATTTTCATCTATTTAACAGAAATTGTTTCTGAATTATAGTGTTTCCAGATAGGCAGACATAATATCAAAAATATATATTCGATCTCAGGGAGATCTAAAATGTGTAGATTCGTCAAAATCTGGAATTTTTTTGTACAATAAAATTTTTTCTTTACTTCCTATATGAGAAAGTAAAAATAGAATGAAATGTAACATCAAAAATTCATGCTATAGATATTCAAGTTGTTTGACTGAAACAAAATGCAGCCTTTGAAATTATTAATAAAAATTTTATATTGAAAATTGTAGAGGTAGAGGGGGGATATAACAGTAGTTGGGGGATACCATAAAAAAGAAATCTAAATTCTTAAAGATATAAGGAATGAAAAAAAAACAAAACAGGTTGGTAATTGCTACTTTAGCTCATCAGAAAGTTCATTAAAAATTCATTATTACATTCCAACTTTGCAATCATGGCGTAAGCCAACTTAAATAAATGCAAAAAATCTTTGTTAAAAAAACAAACAAGAATTTTCAGCATTTTGTAAGATTTACATAATTTAATATATTAAATTAAATCATATTTTTTGTTATTTCACATTTATTTTATACTCAATTATCCTTTTTGAAAGAAAATAACACGAAAGATAGATAAATGCAGCTGAATTATTTTTATTCATCTTAAAGATTATGGATGTTATTGAATTAAAAATTCGAAATATATATTACCCTCAATTGAAAAAAAAACAAAACTGCATAGTTTTAAACATATTAAGAGGAAGATTCATGTAGTGGAATCCATTCCAACCATTTCACATTAAAAAAAAGGGAACCGATTTCGACAAGAGTTCTATTCCATCTCATATCAGCTTTAAAGCATATTAGAAACATTTGCCCATAAATCTAGCAAATCAGCTTTGGAAAACTTCTTTTCAGGGAAGATTTGAAATCGATACTTGAAACTTTGAAACGCTTAAGCGATATTTCTTTTCTTCATTGCGTCGTTCAAGGTATGCATTTCTGTTCCGTTTTATGAAGGAAAAGACCATTATTGGGCGATTGTGTTTTAAAAAGAAAACTTTTTCAATATATTCTGAGATACTACTATATATTAGATATGGTACCGAATGCTATTATTAGGAAATAAATGCTTAAATGGAGAATTACGGATGTGATAAATGTTTTATATGGTAAAATTAATTTTAAATTTGCACATTTATTTAGAAATATTTGAAAGGAAAATACTTTTTTCGATGGTGAATTTTTTTGTATAGTTACGGTTTATACCTAGATATAACGAAATATTTTATGAAAACAGATGTATGATTTTTAAAAAATGCATCTTTAACAATGCATCTTAATAAGACTATAACAAAAGTATTGTAACTTTTTCAAATTTAAATTGCTGTTATGTTTCATTTTGCAAATATTTTTCTTTCTAATATTGCGAAACTATGATATCGTATCTACGAATCTGCATGATATCTTAGAAATAGTACACATAAAATTTGAAGTAGTATTTTTATTAAAAAATTATCTTTAGGATTAATTTTTTTTTCAAATTTCTACAGCAAAATTAAGTTTGTTATTACTACGTAGGCTTGGAACTGAAAATAGGTTTGGTTACATACAACTACCGATTTCTTACTCCCGAAATTAAGACCTATGTATTATATTTTTTAAAGACATTACATAATAATATTGAATTATTTCATCGTCTAAATATTGAAATAATTTGTAGTCAGCGTGATTTCAACATACCGCAAACAGAAGTCATGAAAATAATTGAGGTTTCAATATACATTTATGTTCAAAATTGAGAATGTTTCAACTTTCGGTCACTTATCTAAGAAGGTATATATGAGATTTAATATGTATATAGGTTGATATAGTTACGAATCTGTCCCATAGTCTCAGAGTATAGAACAGATATTTTAATAGATGCTGAGTGGATGCCAGAACAATAACCTTCTGATATTGGCGACGATCTTGCCGAACAAAATGAAGGTTGTTGAAATTTGTATTCAGGACAGAGATCTTTTTATAAAAGTCTATATGCTGTTAGAAAACTTTTATAAACTTGAGAGTTCTAAAGAGTTGGAAGAATTCTTTATTTATTTTAATCGCAGAGCAAACTCTTTAGATCCATGGACATGCTGGTATTGTTTTAATAATTATTTGCTGTTTGTGTCTGTGTTGCAGATTTCTGCAAGAGATATCTTTATCTATTCTTCAGTTGTGTTTTAAAACTTATATTTCTTGTTTTCCGTAGAATAAAATATCGTTTTTTTTTTATCTCGCATTCCGGATTTCCTTCATCCTTCGTTCACTTATCAGATGATTTTTGTAGCAATATAATATACTAAGAATTATCATATAATAGTTAGTGCCTACATGCATGATTATTGTACAGCACATCGATGTTGTAAAGTATGAGACAGATGTTATAAGACCACGAAAAAAATGTTAATAAGGAATATGATCCTCTCTTAGAGCTATGCAATTACAATGTGAATTCATTTTATAAATTAGACGCTTTAGGGTCTCTGGGAAAATCGATGCCACACTTCTAGGAAAGTTAATGTGCACACAAGAGCGTCTGAGATATTCTTTGGGACCAGAATTTTTAAAGAGAATGTTGAAATCATTAGAAAAAATCTTATTATTATCTGCCTTCTGAAGTGTTTGTTGTTGTTTCTTATGGCACTTGCCATGGACAAGCCCGCTGTTCGAAGACAGCCGATTTAAGCCTGAGGGGGATCGCCTATTGTTTCTATAGTAGCGCCATCTGGGGCCAAAAGAACGACTTAGCTACACACACGTCACAATCCTTTTTACGGGGCGGACTTCATCCACTCAACCACGGATCGCAATTTAGACTTCAATCAGAGAACGATCCCCCCTGATCCTGCACTCCCAGTGATATTACTCTCGACAGGGAGGACTTTGTGACCACGACAGATTTAACACGCGTCAGTCTCCAAGCACACGGGGAATCTTCGGCCGGATGGGTTTGAACTCACAACCTAAGGGACGCGAATCCGGCACTCTACCAACCAGGCTATACTGGCCAACTCTTAAGTGTTTAATAGATATATGTAGGTGCCACTACGCATTGCTTTTTAACTAAAACGAATTGCGTGCAGGACCGAAGCAATTGTCATTTTTCTCACCTCTAATATGTTGGTTAAGATGAAACAAAATTGCCTATTGTTTGAAATTGGGCCATTTAGTAAAACTATATATTATTGAACTATGATCCAATGCATACAACATGATATCTTAGTATAAATCTGTCGGACGCGAATAAAACTTTGGTTCACTTTAGTTATATTAACGTCCCGTTTTTAAAACAAAACTGGGGCTATTTTTGAATTTTGAACCGAGGTCAAATGACGAGGACGACATCTGAGCTGGCACTCTGTCCCCAGACTTCCAAACCAAACAAGAGGGAGGATGTTTGGCCCCGAAGGATTTAATATGTACCAACCCCGTTTATACGAAGGTTCTTCGGTAGAATGCAGTCGCGAGCGTGAAACTCTACGGTTCCGAAATTGAAATCTTATCACAAGACCCCTGCGGATCTCAATAAACCGTTCGTGTAGCGTCGTGTAGAAGTTAAGAGAGAAGTTAAAGGTTTTGGAACAGCTTTTTTTCTCATCTGATCACGATTAAAAATGTGATCACAAAATAGCCCTATTGTGACTTGAAAAATGAATATTAGTTTAACTAAACTAATTATTTTTATTGCTATTAAAATGCATTTTAGTGGCGTAGTAAGTGTGAGATCCAGTATCTCTCTCTCTCTCTCTTTATATATATATATATATATACCATTATATATATATATATATATATATATACACATATAATTTCTGAATCAGAAGGCAGTTTCGAAGATTCGAAGACAGTGAAGAGACTTTTGATTGACTCGACGTCGTTTTATTTCATCCGTGGTAGGCACGCATTATGTACAAACAGAAGCGACTAACACACACACAACATAGAGCGAAATAAGGGAAAGCTCATGAAAATTTTATCCCTGTGAATATATACTGTGAGATTTTAATAGAGATTTCTAATACATGATAATCACAAGCAAGGGAAACACAGGGATCTTTTAGTGGAATTTGTTTATATCAGCAATATTTTGTCCCTTCATTCGGAGTATGGAAACGTGTCGGTCTTCAGCTGATTCAGCAATTTTACAAAGCTTCTGTTGAATTAATTAGATAGAAAAAGTGGAATGGGATCAGGAAATAAGAGAATATTTTAGAATGAAGTTAATATGGGCTAAATTGAGATAAGAATTAAGAAATTAATGTTTAAATTAGATTTTAATATTATATATATAATATTTTGCTTTCTTATTCTGATCATCAGTGGCAGAGCGAAAGTAAAGCCAAAAATGGTCTTATTGCGCCCAAAGAATGATATTGGTGAGAGTGATATAAAGATGCAAATATTGTTTCTCCACGACGGCCTTTAAAATAGGCGAGGCGGAACATGCATACCATCCATCTTCTTGACCATCGGTCATTACACCATTGGGGCAACTGGATTTGATTTCTAAATACATAGGAAGTAAATTAAACACATTTAAAAGTGTTAAATGGCTTTTCTTAATATTTTATCTCAACTTCGATATTGGTATACGTATGTTATCGTAAATTATAGATAACACGTAGTTCTTAAATTACTTTCCGAAAGCAATTCCTAATTTTGCTCGAGCTAATTTATTCAAATAACTGCGAATATGAAACTTTCAAAGTAAAACTCAGGAACTTTGATGGTCGGATAAATTTCATGGTGATCGAGTTGAAGTTAAAGCTGGCTTCGTTATTACGAACCTAACGAATCGATACTTACGTTCTCGAAATTTTATGTAGGTTCTTTAATTCAACTAATTTGGAGGATTCGGTTCCCTCATTTTTAGAAGTACGTGAATATGGGCCAGTTTTAGAATATTAAGTAAGGAATAGTTGTTTTCGAAAGTTTGGGGTAATAATTTGTTTGAAGATTTATTTTTTTATTGGAGCACTAGCTTTTTACGGTTATAGTGAACCAATTATTTTGATCTTAAAGCGCGGTAGAAATAAAAATGTTGGAAGAAAATTAAATATAAGCTATTACTGATTCGAAACAAGAATTGCTTATGAAAATTAAATATTCGTTTTTGTATTTGTGATAAAAAAGAAAATTAAATATTTTGGGAAATAATTACATATTAATTAAAGACAAATAAATTAAAAAAATAAGTAAATTCTGCATATTTGGTATACTTAAAAAAATTTAATTTCTATCAAGAAAATATTTGGGCATCGTAAACAAAATTAGATATAATTTTATATAAAAAAAATTTTCTGCCTTTTAAATAGCAGTTTTCTTAAAAATGATTCTTTTTATTAATTCACATACAGCAAATATGCACATTTATCTTACTGGAATTTAGATTTTTTAACCATATTTCAGTTAAATGTACGCTCTATTTCAAAGCAACAACTTAGCTATTTTGGAATGGAGCTCGTAATTTTGAGTTGTGGTCAGATGACGCAGACGATACTTGAATTAATAGCTTAATTCCAAACTTCTGGAACAAATTAACGGGGAAATATTAGGTCTTGCTGAATTCAACGGAATTGGATTTCACGAGACAAACCTTCCTTCCTAAAAGTTAATTAATGTTGACAGTAAATTTTACTGTATTTAAGCAACGATTTTGAATGAGCAATTCTAAAAGAAGTTTTTAAAACGTATCATTAATTAATTGAAGAGATAAAGTGAATTACTTACAGAGTAGATTGAATTATTTTGCCTCTATTATTTTTGCCTAAAGTCCATTCCAAAATATGTGGAATATACTCTTTGTTGTTCACATGCATGGTATAAAAATATATTTAAAAACAACTCTAAGAAAATTTCTTGCTAATCATATAAAAACTATTTCTTGCCACCGGAAGAAATTTTTAACTTAAAAATCAATATTCCTTGTAATTATTTGCAGTCCATTTTAATTTCGCATTTAGTTAGTGCGAAAACAATTTCCGAAAAATCTTGATGCTTACAAATAAAGATTTCGGAATATTTTCTGAATACAATAGCTCATTTAAACAATTGTATGAAAAGAGATTTATTAGAATTTCCGGTATTTGTTCTTTCATACATCTCCTGTAAGAAATTTGCCCAAAATTGCAAACCTTCGCCAACCGTCTCAGTGAAATCTTGGCATCTTCTGCTTAATTGAGATTGCGCATTCGTCAAAATCTGAAAATCGCCATGAAGACTCGAGAATGCAACCATCTTGATATATCATGTATAGCGGAACTGGCCATCTTGGTGAAATCTGAAATCTAGGAGCCGTAAAAATAATGAATTATAGAATTTTTCAACTTTAACAAATTCACTATTAATGAAATTGTAGCACCCAATTTAGTGTTAATTAAATAAATCAGCATGCCATAGGAGTTCTGATAATTTTATTCAAAAAAAATTGAAGCAGTTCTTGGTTGAGTGTTGCAAAATTTGTATTAACACGATGTCAGTTCTCAATTTATTCACAATATTTGTAGAATTTTTTACAGTGTTCTAAATAGATATATCAGATCAGGGGAAAAGATAAGGCTGAATTAAGATCAGAATGAGAAGAGATTACAATACAACAATATGTTAATGATTCTCAAAATATTGATAGAATCTAAAAATAAATGTTTATATATTTATAGATAGTTTCTGAATTTTATTGGAATATACATTTTGACTGAAAATAGAATCAAATACTGATTTTATTGATAATCAGCTTGATATTTCTTGAATATTGGCATGTGAAAAAGAAATCAGAAACAGATGATCATTTCTGTCTCTTTTATTTACAAATAATATTATAAAGCATTCATTATATTACTCGAGTAATTTATAACACGGGGAGAGACATCCTGAGTGCGTGGATGAAAGTCACTTGTTAAATAAGCATCTTTTTGTTTTTTTGGAGAGTATAACAGTGATACAAAGTTGAGTTATTTTCTCTCCAGTTATATGAGTTACCTCCTTAGTGAAGGGTTAGGCTGTAGCCAAGACATCACTCTCAGTTTCCATATAATTGTCACAATACATCCAATAAATTAAATTTTCGATGTCTAAAGAAGATAAGACTAACTTATTCTTGGTTAGCAATTCAAATAAGTTAACCCCCCGGATATCAACACGCATGGATAAAATGTTATAAACAACAATATAAATAAAAGGTCTCCGGATAAGTCTCCATTCCGATGGGCTCTATTCTGATGACGGGATATAATTCCCGAGGATAGGGTTGGTTCATGGATGTGAACTATCTTAAGCACTTCACCCTGATTTTCCGCTTAATTATCCGACTACGATCATTCAATTAAAATCATGTGCATAAGCAAAAACCTCTTAACTGGTTACTGAAATACGTTTTTGCCATATCATGTTATAGAAGTTAAAAAACGAATGTTTTTTATAAAAGAAAATCGATTTTATTTTCGGAATCAATCTAGACACTTTTTTATATTAATGGATTAGAATTTGAATGATTAAAATTGACGGATCATAACTGAAAATTAATATCTAACTATGCATTGAAGTTTTAAATACCGCGTATTGCCTTCAATCAACTTACCTAAATTTTTCTTGAATATAAGATGGACGATCTTGCTTTTGCTATTGCCAATAGGATACGTACGTTATTAAATCATTTTACATTACTTCCATAAAATCTTGAATTAAATAGATAACTAAATGGATATTTTTCCCTACAAGTTACATTCTTTTTTTCATTTTGTTTGCAAGATAATAAATACCATATTTTATTCTCATATAGTGAAATAAAAGCTACAACTCGAAAGTAAAATATTTAAGTCTACTACTTTTCATAATTTTTTTTCCGTCTAAAGCCCAGCGTTGTAAGCTGACAGAAAACTGCTCCGTAGTTGAAAACCGTACTTAATTACAAAACATGATTTTTTAAATCTTTCTTCCCTTGTTTTATTCAAGAAATCAAAGTTAACAATTTTCTTAAAATCCATATAAAATTAAGAATGGGCCAGCTAGCTGGAAGCAATATATAATATATAACGATGATAAAGTAATAACGATGATAAAGTAATTGAAATATTTGGAGTTGTGTGATATACTTTTATAATCTGACAAATCTATCAGCGAGCTTGTAAAGTGCCATAAGTAACAAAAACAATAACTTTTATAATAATATTTTAATAAATTCTTTAATACTTATTCTAATATTATAAAAAAAGTATTCGTCATGCTTTGCAATTGATGTCATTTTTTTAGGTATATAGAATTTTTTTGGCATACAGTAGAGATTTTCGCAAATAATTAAGAAGCAGATAAACTGAACTTTCTGAATATATCCTCTACAAATATTTTCAAATGCACTGATATTTTTTTAATGAGAAAATAAATAACTTTTTGAACCGTCCTTTGAGTGCATTTTAGAAGATAATGAATATCGCTCGCAGGTGGAAAATAACGATCTCTTAGGGATAGAAGTTTATGTACTTGTTAACTGCATTTTGTTCAAACTCATTTAACACTTAATATCTTGACTAGATTTTAACAATCGAGAAATAAATAACCGTAAAAGAAAATGGGGCGCATTTACGTAATTCCATTTCAATTTAAAGACTATTCCATCTTTCTTTAAATTGTATTTTGATGCAGATTAATGACGGGTAAACTGAAAAACTAATATTCTTTATGAATAACGATAAACAATGTTTTTGCCATCATAAACTAATAGGTTGAAAGAAACCCTTTAGCACTATCATTGAAATAATATAATAAAAAAGAAAATGAAAAATAAATGAGATAATGCATTTTTGTAATAAATTGTTATCTATAAAATAAAATAAAAGAGGCATATCAACTTATTATTAATAAACAGCATATGTTGTGTTTATAAGGCATATTTTTTTCTGTTGTAGCATAAAAACTTTAAAACAAATGCATTAATTCATTTTTTTTTGCTTAGTCTTTTTTCAAATGCACACCGACGCTGCATCAGTGTATTGTTCTTAAATTCATAAAGGAGAGATTTGATTTTGTGGAAAAAGAAGATCATAATGGAATGCTAAAATATAACATATTGTTTCACAAGAAAATGTTTAGGAATATAAAGAATTGAAAATAGAGAACTATGCTGAGAAAAAATTAAACGGCACTAATTTAACTATGAAGAAAATTGGTACCATTAATTAAATATGCAAATGAACATTAATTAAATATGGAAATTAGACGAAATATACTTTTTTACAAAAGTATGATTAAGAACACATGGAAACAAAAATCAAGAACCATGTTAAAAAATTATTATGGTGCAAATTTTATTCATTAGTATATGAGTACCATTCATAAATATGAAAATTAGTCGAAGCAAATTGCTTCACAGGAGTATGATTCAGAATATAGAAAATAAAAACTCAAGAATGATGTCAAAAATGAATCTTATCAATTTTATTACGAACAAAACTAGTACCATTAATTAAATTCAAAAATTAGTCGAAGCCCGCCGTTTTACTACCAGAGCCAGATTAGGAATAAATAGAATCAAAGATCGAGAATTATATCGAAAAAAAATTGAATAGTACCAGTTTTATTATGAAGAAAGATTTATATTACTAGTAATAATTCAAACGAGAAAATTAATAATAATTAAGTATAAAAACTAATAGAAGTATAAAATTTTACTAGGGCATGTTTAAAAACATAGAAAATCAAAAAACAGGGAATTATATCAAAAATGAATATTATTATGAACAAAATTAGAACCAATAATTAAATGTAAAAGCCAGTAATAATTTGACATGAAAATTATTCGAAGGATGCTGCTTTATTACAAGAGACAGATTACGAACACATAGAATCAAAAATCGAGAATTATATCGAAAGAAATTAAATAGAACCAATTTTATTAGGAAGAAAAATTTAATATGATAATAATTCAAACAAGAAAATTAATAATAATTAAATATAAAAACTAGTGGGAGTATGCAATTTTACTAGAGAATGTTTAAAAACATAGAAAATCAAAAAGCAGAGAATCATGCCAAAAATGAATATTATCAATTTTATTTTGAACAAAACTAATATCGATAATTAAATGGGAATGCTAGCAATAATTAAACATGAAAATTAGTAGAAGCATATTGTTTTACAAGAGCCTGATTGAGAATATAGAAAATAAAATTCATGAAACATGCTTTAAAAAATGGAATAATACCAATTTTATTATGCTATTTGTTGCAGAGTAAAAGCCATCTTCAAATCGTGTAAAGACGATTAGAAAGGTTTCGGACACTCAAATGATTTCACTAATAAACAGGGAAAGATGTCTTGTGTTTAGATAATTCTGAGGGAATTTAGAAATTCAGTGATGAGACAAGACAAAAATCAGTGCCGTCTGGGGTAGGATTAATTAACTGTAATGGGTGATTTAAAAATGCATGTGATGAAACAGGAACAGGAAAAGTTATTATTGTTAATATAAATGAAAAATGCTGTTATTAGTATTAGAAAATGGAGAAAATAATTTTTTAATGAAAGAATTAATGTTTAAATTAAAAATAGGAAAAGAGTAAATGATTGATGCTGTTTTAAAAAATAAAGCTTAAGAATACATTCGTAATATATATTTATTGAATTTTAGAAATTTTCTTACTATATTCATCATGGATTAAATTCCTTATAGCATAATTTCAGTGCTTGATGCTATTAAAATTGTATTTGAATTTTAGATTTTTCATAAATTTTTTTTTTGCTAATAAATTGCAAAAAGTTTTGTTAATTATTATTTTTTACTTGTTAATCTTAAAATTCGTCACGATGATTTATTATAATTTAGAGAATATTATTATTAACCTTTTCTTAAATTTACTACTAGGTAAGTTTTGCTATTATGCAATCAATATTTTATTAAAATCAATCGATTTATTGATAAGTCAAATACACAAATATTAAAATACTGGCAGATGCGACCGTCTTGATGGGCTGTTAACTTGTAAATATTATCTAGGATATAGCTGCCACAAATTAATTAACGTTAAGTTGTAATGGAACATCTCATGCACATATTCAAAGTGCTTAAGAAATAAAAAAAATGTTATTCGTAGTATACTTTAGACGTAGTATAAACATTTGAAATCTCATTTTCTTGCAATGATTTTTTCTTTATTTATTATGCTCATAAACACTCAAATCAAAACTAATTACTAAAATCGGTTTGAAACAAGTAATGATCCACTAACAGAAAAAAAAAAGAAATGACAAATACTAAGTAGACAAAACGGAGGTTATCAATAACCCCCAACTGAAGTGAAATAATTCTGAATTTTCATAAATAGAAAGTAATAAAAATTATAGATCTCTATTCATTAACTTTTGCTACATTTCAGCTTAAAAAATAAAATAAAGTGTGAAACTTACAACTCAATAATTAATTTTTATGCATGCGATAATCGATAAATCAATTGATTTAAACTTAAAAAAACCTATCTCACTTGCTCAACGTCGAAACAGAAGTTAGGATTTCGCATCCAATAACGAAACAGACTAAAGGAGCGGCGATATTTTTGATTCTGCCGAATGTTACAGACGGCGATGAAAGATTATATATAATGAATGCATTTTCTGTCGAGAATATACTGACGAAAAAAAAATGAGTGAAAAGGATTATTACATGTCAGGAAATTGTAATAAGAAGTTAAACTGTGATAGGAAATTTTCATCTCTGTAAACACGGAAGGAGTTAAATTAAACAGTGTTGAAATCTGCAAGGAAATTAAATGAAGAATTGCGTAATCAGATTTATCGTGTTAAACGAAGACAAATAAATAAATACAAATAATGGATGATTTTGCAGAGAGATGCAAAAAAGAAAAGAAAATATTACCCACCGTAATAAATGTTTTAGAAAATGAAAGCAGAAATTATTGCAGTCAACCGTCATGAACTGCGACGAAAAATACACACACACACACATAAGAATACCCATCTTTATGGACAAAATGAATAGATTAAAAAAAATTATTTCCCCCCACACGCCTGGTAGCGATTTTGGAAAAGGTGATTCAAACCTAAAAATTATCAGCGATTCTACCAGTTTATACAACAGTTATTCTACAAATCTAATTTGGAATCTTCTATAGACAATTCTTTCAGGCTCTAGTGAGGGATATTTATAATGAAGACTGAAGAAGAATTTGACTCTTTTTCCTTTTTTAGGTTACTCTCTGCTAATAATGATCTGCAGTAGTTTTGACAGCCTATGTATACACACGTGTGTCATAAACTGTAAACTCTTGAAGGATTTACTCATGAGAGCACAGCATGAATTAAGCCTATTTAAATTTAATATATAAACATATTTAATATATAAGGAATTTTTATTTTATATGAAATTATTTATAATTTTAATTTAAATAAATTGTTTTTATTTGTAAATAAATATTTTAACTATTATCCAGTACAGTCTTATGAGGGAGTCAGATCACGCATCATACTTTCAGCCACACTATATTTATCAAAGCCTTTTTAATACGGCTTTGAAAGGTTTGAGAAAACCCAGTGAAATGCATTTTTTGCACGCCTCCGTAGTCAAAGACTATAGAAAAATGCAAAAAAAAAAAAAAAAAAAAAAAAAAAATGTTTTTAGAACTTTTTATTTATCCGATAGGTTAGTTAATAATTAACAAAAATTTCGATTCAAAACTATGCCAAAGAGGAAGATTTGTTGCTAATAAATTTTGAAAATCATTTTTGATAATTTATTTAAATTTAAATAATTATATACTATGCTATTTGTTAAAAATATAATTTAGAAACTTTGCTGAAATTTCAGATAACCAATAAAACTGAAACCAAAAATAGTTATGAAAATAAATGTCTCCAACCATTCACTGAATTTCTTGCTTTAATCATAAAAATGTATACAATAAAAAATAATGGAAATATATTCAGGCTTGAACCGCTAAGATATTAATTTGCAACATATATATTTCAAAACATGGGTCACATTTTAGAAAATATCCAGAGAAACAAAAAGCAAAAATATTGCATATTTATATTTTAAAAATTAGTTTGTCTCATTTGCTTTTTTATCAACACCTTTATATGAAAGATTCTTTATTTTTTTCTTAAAATAAAACATTCACGTTTCTTTAAAATTAATTTCGGAATATGTTTCACTTGGAAAAAAAATGGTGCCCAGAGGGATTTGTTCCTCCTTGTTTCACCTTTATTTTGATTTTCAAAACATGATAAGAAAATCGAGTAGGTGTGTAAATTCTTATTTTTTTCTTCAAAAGTACTATATTTGTATAACTTTAATAAATCAAATTATGTATTCGAAATATGATTATTTTCATATCTTGTTCCTTCTTTTCAAAATATGCAATCATTTTATTTTGTGAGTCTCATCGCCCGAAAAATAGTAAAAAAAAAAGACCTGAATTAAGAGGAGAAAGATAAATTTATTTATTAAATGATGCCTATAGAAATGAAATTCAAGGCTCTCGCAACAGCTGATCCATTTATCATCAAATTCTTCAGGAAGAACAAAGATGCAGTTTTTTTTGTTGAGTTCTTTTATTATTCTAAAATATTATTTTTTTTAAAGAAAGGTTTCAAATTCAAGTTTGAATGGGAAAAGGTATAATTTTGAAAAAGGGACTTTAACGAAGTGAATTATGAATGTTTATGAATATCAACTTGAGATTTAAAAAATGATTTCTAACAATTGTTTTTTCAAACATTTTTTTAAATGACACCTTTAAAGTATTGAAATATGCAACTAAAAGAGGAAACTATACGTATTTTTTTGGGTAAAAAATATTACAA
>JAPMOR010089750.1:126941-158726 GCA_026543865.1 Argiope aurantia | reverse complement strand
AATTATATTTTCAAAAATTTCCTTCTGTTATTTGTAATATCAGCTAATCAAAATAAAAAAAGTATTCATTACACATTAAGTACAGTTGAATAGGATATATTTTTGTTTCGCCTTTCCGATAAAACATTATAAAATCTTTTGAAAATTTTGTATAATTCCGTATTTATATATTAACTATCCGCCTTTGGCGACCAGCCGGTTCGCCAGTATTACCGCTCGCTACAATTTTCAATTAAATATTTTAAGTAACTGGTCTCTTAAAGGATTCTCAAACAAAACATTTTTAATCTTCAAATTTTGATAGTCATACCAAACTTATATTGTTTAGATTGTTTCGTTCAATTTACTATATATATTTTGCTAATTTGTTGCCATTTCCGGTAAAACTTTAACTTTAATTAAAAATGTAAATGACGAAATTGCAATTAATATTAAGATATTTTTTAATAAAACCAAGCGTTTTATTTTATTTATCATCTTTATTGTTATTTATTAATTATTATTATTACTGAATATGGGTATTGCAAACAGAATCGCTCGGTATTTAAGTCTTATGTTAACTACAAAATATTTTTCATAGTTTTTGTAATATCTCAAACAATAATTCAACAAAAATTTCTGAGATTCAGTATAAAATTCAGTTTTTAGTTTTGCTTTCAAAAGGATTGAAATGAAATCAATAATAATATTTTGTTCCTGCTTATAAATATATTTCAAAAATTATGAAGTCTAAATTTAATGCAGTAAGGTATCATATTCTGATAAATATTCTGGACACACCAAATTTTAAATAAATGAATGAATGTTTCTATTTTCCACGATCAACTAAGACTTATTTATGAAGTTTTAAATGTTAAAAATTTAGAAAAACTCACCATTTTCATAATCTTAGGCCAATTAATCTTGAGAAAGCTGCGCGCTGATTGGCGTATTTTCTTTGAAACGATCGATGAAAAATCTAAAATTATCCTTTTTTTTATTGAATAGTGATATTCAAATCTTCATAAATCAGTCAGTTTAAGTGATTTGAAATTAACTCTTAAAAGTCAGTGATTTAGTTGATTGGAAATTAACTCTATGACCACCATAAAATCTGTGCTTTCTCATGTGGTGTATGCATTCTCCTTAATATCCGATCGAATAAAACATCACATACAAAAGTACTACATAGAACAAACACATCAAAAGTAAACATAACATTTCAATAGTTGCCAAAAACAAAAGAGAGAAAAATGCAATTAATAAGCAGACGATATTTAGAAAAGTACAGATATTTAGACTGGAAAATGAAATTATCTGAAATTAAAAACACGCGCAGACCATATCTACAAAAGTAAAAATATTCAAACCTGAAAAGGAAAATATATGAGTTATTCCATCAATAAATGCCATAAGTTTGTTTACATCTTCATTATTTTATGAGTCATTAAATATCAAAATGGATCCGGGACTGAATTAAACACCCTGTATAGAGAGTGTAAAAGATCATTTTCAACTCAACATTTTCATAATCTTAGGCCATTTAATCTTGAGAAACCTGATTGGCGTATTTTTTTTGAAACGATCGATGGAAAATCTAAAATTATCCTTTTTTTTATTGAATAGTGATATTCAAATTTTCATAAATCAGTCAGTTTAAGTGATTGATTTAGTTGATTGGAAATTAACTCTTTTTACTTAAAATATTAGTGTTTCAAGAACATTTTGTTAATCGCGATTTCCACAGCAGAAGCTTTATGTAAAATCAAAAATTCGTTATTTATTAGAGCATTTATTGAATCAAGTTACATAAAATATAATCATTTTCCATTTAGACCATTTTAGTAGATCTGTGTCTTACTAAAGGTTTACAAATTATCTGTGTGGCCCTGATTTGAATGGATATCCTGTTCATATTAAACAAAACTTGCCTTAAAATAAAACTGATTTATTGGTTTAATAATATAGAGAGTGTAAGAGATCATAAAATAAATTTTCTTGAATTTATTTTTTAGAAAAAATAATATTTCATATTTGTTTCATTTCCTACAAACACGTGCCGAAAATTATATTTTTGCAGTTTTCATTTCCAAAAAGATTTAATTTATTTTTAATTTGAGCTTTAATCAATGTGATGGCAACACTTTGAAAAAAGCTAATTTTTTCCCATGAATACGAAACGTGCTTAATTTTAATTTTTATTTTTTACGAAAAAAATTATTGAAAAACATAGTTAAAATATTTATTTAAAAATTCATTAAAAACAGAAATTTAATTTTAAGATTAAAACATTAGTATCATTTAAAAGATAAATTTTTGATCTTTAACTTCATTTAAAAATCTTTTTTGTGTGGTAACATTTTCGGAAGTTATAGCAGAAACACGTCCAAATTTCGCTTAATTTTTAAATAAATAAAATTCTAGTTAAAAATTCGAAAAAATAACCCCCAGGTGCACATTCCCGGCCTCCAAGGTATACACGTGCCAAATTTGGTAGCTGTAGGTTGAATGGTCTGGTGTCTGTAGAGCGCCAACACACACACACACACACACACACACACACACACACACACACACACATTGAGCTTTATTATAAGTATAGATATGTGAAAATGGTTGTGTAATTATGATAACTGACTTTTTTGTTTATTTTATTATTACTTTTGACTTATTTGTAATATACAGCACCCATATAATATGAAGAATCCGAAAATGCAATGAATTGAAAAGCCATGAATAAAGAAACATTTATGTTTGACATAATTTACTTTATTTAATGCATTAAAACTCAAAAATGCATATATCTACAATTCTTCTATACATACAATTTAATTTATAAAATTTAACACATTAAAACTATTAAGCATTCTAAAATTTAATTTATAAAATTTAACACATTAAAACTATTAAGAATTCTAAAATTTAATTTATAAAATTTAACACATTAAAACTATTAAGAACTCTAAAATAAATGCTTAAGAGATTTAATGCAATAAAATTAAAAAAAGAAAACTATCTACATAAGATTTGGAATCTAGGAAATCTAAAATATCAAGCAAAATAAAGTATTCAAATTCAATATTTATAAAGAAATATGCTGAGCTTACTTATTAATTTACATAATATAAATTAATAGCTCTTAAAATAATTTTTCTTTAAGATAGCTTTTCTTAATGTAATATTTCTATGCTACATTTTTATTCGAAAATCTATTGAAAAAAACGAGAAACAACACATTTTCTACACAGATAAAAAAAATTATGTATACTTTTTTACTTAAATTAAAATCGTAACATGTAATCTACGAAAAAGGATCCTTTTTTAAAAGATACAAAAGTAAGATTAAAAGCATTTCATTTTAATCATTATAAAGCATTTCATCTCTGCAAGTATTACTAGTAAGAAAAAGAACTTTCATGATAGAAATGCAAAATTGAATTTCACATTTCCTTTAATTTTACGCACATTTTGTTTTAGTAATGCTCAAAGCGCACATATTAAAATACTTTAACATTATATTCAAAAAGTCTCAACACGATGACTAAAGTAATAGACTGAAAGAAAAAACGAAATACATTGATCTCAGGTGTGCTCCGCTTTACTTGATGAATAGTGCGTCCTTTAAATATATTCGAATTTATTCCGAAAGAAATAGACTGTGCCTTTCTGTTTTACTGAAAGAAATGTTTAGAACGTGAAAGCCATTTTGACTTGGATGTCAACTTATGTTTTAAGCAACAATCGTTTTGTCTGCAGAAATGCACTTTTTCAGTCGTGAAGCATCATGAGTTTTGACCACTTGGGAGCATTTGCGCTGACAGAAATCGCTTAATTCACATAAGCATTTATGCGTCTCGCATATGGAGGAAAAAAAAATCTGAGTATTGCTAACAGAATCTTGAAGTCTACGATACGATAGAAAACATTTTACCAATTCATATTTTTATTAATCTATATATAATTTCATTTTTCAAGCATGCTTTTACTGGAATATTAAACCATTTTTTTGCATTCTGTTTAGATAAATGTGAAAAAGATGAGAATGCATTTTTCTGAGAGAAAGTTTTAGCAGGATTTCATAAAAATTTTTTTTTGCTTCTGGATTTTGTTATTTTATCAATGGTTGTCTAATTTAATATCCATTTCTATGGTTATTTAAGATACGCATAAACTTCCATTTAAAAATATTCTAAATGACGTTAGGAATTTTATTGTATGCATTTTATATTTTTTCAGTTAAATAATGTATTTCTGAAAATATTTTGATGACTAAGATTTTTTTACAGATTCTTGATTCTGGAAATCATGCATAATAAAGTTTTGTTTTTAAACACTACAATTTATATAAAAGAATTTTCACTCTTTTAAGCCTAAATTTGTCCAAATTTTGAACTTTTAATTAATGCTGTTTTGGATAATTTAAATAACCGTTTGATGAAAGATTTACCATTAAATGCATTATTTTCCTTATTAAATCGGTCAGTTTTATTCGCAGAATGTTGCTGAAGGGTGGAATATTTTTTTTAAATTTGAAATATTAGCATGGCTAGAAAAGGTTTATTATTTAAACTATTTATAATTAAAAATTTTTAGCAATATGTTTATTGAAGAAACATCTTAAATCGCTCTTCGTATTATTTATAGCACATTTTTTATTAGAAATATGTACTTTAACGTTCTTAAAAAAGCTATTGTATTATGGTTAGAGAGGCACGATATTTATTTCATTATGTTTTATGCTATTATGGTTATGTGTGTATAGAGTGCATATTGCAGGGTACTTAACTGATGAAATGCATTGTACTGTCATTAACTGTTAATCGATTTAATGTTTTTATTCGACAAATATTTCAAATAAAAATTAAATAATTCATATAATTATAACGCTATATTGATTAATTCCAGATTTGAATGATAGAAACAAAGCTCTGCATATCTGAATAAACTGCAATAACAACTATAAAAGATTTTTCAGTTTTTCTTCATTTTTCAAATTTTGGACATATGTTATTTTATATTTTTCCTTTAGAAAAAAACATCAAGTCAAAAATAAGGCAGTATTCCAACATGTAACTGATAAGAAAACAGAAAACTGACTACGTAGAAAGTTTTGATTATTTCTTTAAAATGAAAACCAAACTAAATCTAGCAATGAATTCTTTTTTTAGTAATTATTTGTTATTTTCCATAAATATTTGAGAAAACTTTGCAATCTTCTTCTGAAACAACCTGATTCTCATGCTTTCATAATTACTGATAAAGAATCTGAAAGCCTCCAACAATCACTTCCCGATCTCTCGCTTTAACAGAGGCAAACGCTTGCTATCATAAACAGGTAAACAAACGCTATCAAGAATGTACTTTATAGTATAGAATTCCACTCCAACTCCAACACGGCAAGCACACAATGTCACAACTCATAACTCCTCTTTCCCGACCAAGTATTATCATAAACCTCTATCTCTAGGAGGGAGGAAACGGCACTTAAACTGTGCGGTCAATCCACACCTCCAATTTCCCACCATGACGGGGCGCCAGCACTAAAAGCCCTATATTTTTACGTTACATCGCACCGCCCTTGCGATATTAAACGCTTCCTGCTGCCAGGCTCGACAGCAGGATATACCATGATTTATAGTGCTGCCATACCAGAAAACGGATTTGTTTGTGCAGAGGAAATTAACGAGGTACAGGTTTCCGGTGACTCGTGCTTCTGAGGTTTAAAAATTATGCAAAATTTGCTTTAGACATCAGATTATCAGATAATTTCACTCTTCTCTCCCCTTGTTGGAGTAATTCGAGTCGGGTGTAATCCACCGCGTTGCTTGTTGCGAGCTTCCTTTTTGGTAGGAAGAGTGGGAGGGGGGGATATTTAATCGTTGTCAAGGAAGAATGACACCGGTGTGACTTTCAATTCATTCAGAGGGGCATAATGGAAGAAGAAGGGCTGTTGCATCTTCTCAAAATTAAGTCGTTTGGGGGTTATAGAAAAGAGTAGAAACAATCCGTTGGTCCCATCGTTGAATGAAGATTCAATGACAGGATTATTTTTAGGAAGGAAATGAATTTCCTCGAAATATTTATTCGGTGGAATGTGGGAAGATGAATATTTAATTTATAGATGAGTGAAATTATTTTTATTTTGAAAGTAATTTAAAATGTTATTTATTTGAAAAATATTTTTTAAAATCAAAAGGCGGAACATTTCTTTAAAGAAAACCCGGTTAGATGTTTCAAAAATATCCTTCGTAATTCAATAAGTTTTGAAATAGAAATTTTCCCTGATCATTTTAGATAATGGAAGGGTTTTAATATCTTATTTAAATTTTGGAAAAAGAAAAAAAAATGTTTTCATCCCTCAATAAATGTATGAGTTATTTTCAAATTCTTTTATGCCTAAAAATAATTCAACTATTATATCAAATCTATTTATTTTTTGTAAACCGTATTATTCGTATAAAAATAAAAATATTACATTTAAGATAAAAATATTCACACAATAATAAAATAATAATTTAAAAATAAGTTTTTGATTTTAAGTTTTCCTTAGACTAGTATAAATCAAACGAAATAAATCAGAAAACTAAACTCACAAAAGACCGAACCAATAAAATTTAATATAAGATAGAGCATCATTGGATAAGTATGTCAATTGTATACGCTAAAATTCGAACGAATAGGAATCTTCAACCGAATAAAAGAAAAGCTTCTTTATTAAAAGAGCATTTTTAAAACTGTACGGGATCAGCCGAAACAATAAGTTATGTGTTGTCATTCCTTCCAGTGTCATCATTTCTTTATAGGAAATAGAACAGTAACTTATTCGATAATGATCTATAAATTTCTGTGTGCAAACGGATGTACAGTTCTCTTTTTGTATCGAAAAATCAAAAGTCTAAAACGCAAATTCGATTTTTCAAATACTAATAATTGCATGCCAGGGTTTCATCCCCCCCCTCCCAAAAAATCGCTAAGAATCATATGAAAGAATCAGTTTGAATATTAAATTCATACTAAAAGTTAAAATTTCGTAACTATGATACGCCAATGCCATGTAAAGCGTTCTTTGGGATAGTATCAGATTATTAGAATATGCGAGAAAGTTCTTGGGAGACTATTCCCGTTGATAGTGCTTAAAGTTTCGCATCCAATTGGATATGTGGATTAATTTTGATTCAAACTACAAGATGAACAATGCTAACACAAAACACGCATGCAAACAAACAGATAGCACAAAAAATAAAACATTAATAAAAAAAGGATAGTAAGAAAGTAAAAATAAATAAGAAATACGAGATGGAATAGGAAAATTTTGTACTATTGGATTTGAAAGTCAATCCAAAAAGAATTAGTTCCTTTTAAAGAAGATTGGTTCTCATCACACATGAACAGCATTAGTAGTCTAAATCTGATTCTTAATAAATTATATGTGTGGATGCTTTTTAAATATGGTCATTTACTTCCTGTTTTAGGAGTTTGAAAAAAAACCAAAAACTGTTAATGGACTTTTTGTAATATAGTCCTGTTGTAGGAGAGATATAATGTAATGTTGTAATTGTTGTATTTCCTGTTGTAGGAGTTTAAAAATACTAGAGGCTGTTAATGAGCTTTTTGTAATAAAATCCTGCAATAGGAGGAGTGTTGTAGTGTCGTAATTGTTGTACTTCTTGTTGTAGGAGTTAAAAAATACCAGAGACTGTTAATAAACCTTTTGTAGTATAGTCTTATTGTAGGAGGAATGTTGTAGTGCTGCAATTGTTGTATTTCCTGTTGTAAGAGTTTGTAAATACCAGAGGCTGTTAATAGACTTTCTGTAATATCGTACTTTTTAAACACAGGAGCAGTTATGATTTGTTTGGTAAATGGAGGAAAAAAAAGTATTAAGGGAATGAACTATTTCTTGAAATGAACGCAATTTCTTCAATCCATTCTATAGACTTGTTTGAGACTGTGGGAACAATTTCACATGTGCTACTGCCAGCTTCATTTTTTCTCTTCTATTGCCAAGCGTCTAAATTTGAGAAGCAACAAGGCAACACAGCACACAACAATACATCAGGTTCAGTTTATTGGATGTATTAGGAGAAATTGTTTGTCCAACCTACGTATAGTGCCAAAACGAGTCAATAGAAGGACCTAGCGGATATTCTTTCAGGAGGTGCTCTCAAGTTACATTCTCGAAAACTTTCGTCATCATGAAGAATCTAACATCGGCAAAATCTAACAAATTATTCTTTTCGTTATTTTCCTGATACAGCAATTCAAGTAGCTTTGGTACGCTGAGAGTGCGATCACATGTTTCATCAGCGATAACTTTATTTTCCCGGGAATTATTACTGAGCTGTTATGAATTTTCTATCGAATGCCTAAGCGAATTTAATACAAATTCGTACAGTATTACAAGTTTCAAGGTTTTGCATCAAGTATCAAAAAAAGTTTCTATTTGATGATACAGGTGAAAATGTATGCAAAATGCAGGAAACATCGTTGCAAAAAGGGTTAAAATAATAAGAATTATTTTTTTCAAGGATCTTGTCGAATAATATGTCCGCACAATTCCCATCTCCCTTTTCTTAAACTTTCATACATTATTTTTTGTAAATGTTATATATCTTCTATCTGAATACTTAAGAAGGATATCAAGGTTTTGCATCAAGTATCAAAAAAGGTTTTTATTTTAATGATACACATGAAAATGTATGCGAAATTAAAAAAACATGTCCATGAGTTGAACGCATTTTTTATCTCCATAGTCTTAAATTTTCATACAGTTTTTTGTAAATGTTATGAACTTTCGGTCTAATACTTAATCATTTGCTTGGTTTGGTTATATTAACGTCCCGTTTGAAGCAACACTAGGGCTATTTTGAGACGGACCTCGTAATTTTGAACCGTGGTCAGATGACGAGGGCGACACTGAGAGGCACCCCCTCTCCACACCAGCGAGAGGACGTTTGGTCATGATGGATTTAATGTGCAACAGACCCCCTCACATGGCGGTTCTTCGGTGGAATCGGGTCACGAACCTGAAACCCTCCGGTTCCGAAGCAGGAGACCTTTACCACCAGGCCATCGCGGCCCTCTTAAACACTTGCATCAAGGTATCAAGGTTATGCATCAAGTATCAAAAAAAGTTTTTATTTGATGATGCAGGTGAAAATGTATGCAAAATGAAAAAAACACACACGATTTTAAGAAGGATTAGAATAAGAATTATTTTTTTCAAGGATCTTGTCGAAGAATATGTTCATGAGATGAACACAATTCCCATCTCCATATTCTTAAATTTGCATACATTTTTTGACCATGATTTAACTAACATGCAAAAAACAAATGGATTGGAATTCTTTTTCTAAGCTTTCGAACTGTTCACTGAAGAAGTCCGTCGTGTTTATTGATTTCTAGTAATCAGATCTTTTTTGGCAAATTTCAAGTGCTTACTCTTGACTTTTGGAAACTCATTCGATTTGACTTTAAGAGAGAGAGAGTGCTGAGTTGTTTTCGAGAAGCTTTTTATGAGAAAGTTTTTATTGGTATTTTTCCCGAGATGAGAAGAGACACTTTCTTTTGAAGCGCGACGATCAATCGAGCGAGGAGTTTTCCAAGGAACTTTCTTCGCTCTAGTTTTGAATTTAAATATTGTACTTCGATGTCCGTTTTACGAAACCTGAATATAAATAGAAAGCTGGATGTTTTTTGGAATAAACTAAATCAAATTTAAGTACTGTGTTTTGAATATTCGGAACATTCATCAAAGAAAAAAAAAAAACGTATTTCTTGGATAAAGATGTTAGCCGGACTTTTTTGTAAATGTTTGTATTTTGGATCTTGTAAAAATGGTTGATGACTTAGAAAAAAGATATGCAGGGCTTTATAAAGGTAAATGATTCTTAGTATTAAATAATAACTTTCTTAATATTATATTTTATGAAAAAATAATTTAGATTTTTCTTAATGTTTAATTATAAGAAAAGAACTGTTACTCATTTATCTCTTATGTTTATTGTGCTTTACAAATTCATTTCAAGAAATATTAAAGCTTAAATAAAGGATTTTAGCTGCATATTGGTTATGTTTCGAATGTAAAATCATTTACTTATTTTCTAAACTCTGTTGAACCGAAATTCCTTTAATAGTTAAACGGAAAACATTATTTCTAACTTTAGAAATGAAATCCCTCTTTTCGGTTTATTGGAGAGTTTTAAATGTTTACTTGTTCATGTGATCTTTTCAGAACAGAGGAGTTTGTATATAATATTATGCTTTCATATCAACTTCAAGAACAGTTAAGGATTTATAAACTCTACTGAATATTACCATTTTACCATATTTTAATTTGATGCTTTGTATTATATTCCTAATTATAACATTTTATTAATGTCAACTTTATACATAATTGTTTCTCTTTATATTATTATTAATTTTTACATATTTTATTATTATTTTCATTGTTTACATTTGTTTAACTATGAAGTGCATCTGTACTTTCATATCAGATTGTGGAATTTTTCAATGGTATAATATAAATATTGCATATTAATTTGATGTCCTTAATTATGTTATATAAAGGTTACCCATAAATTATTTTTACAACTTTTAGATTTGAATAACTTCTAAGTTATAATAGTAAACTATTTTCACCATGTCGAAAAATAACTCATCAAGTTTGTTTTACAGATGATCCAGATGTAACGAAAAATGTGGATGCTACAAGATAAAGCTCAGAGTGCAGTCCGTTTCATAGAGATAAATTCCGATACCCAAATGAAATTAAACTTTAGAATTTAATATAGAAATTAACTACTGGATCTATCAACTAATCGAGCTGAGTATAATAACTGGAGGCTACATACCAACAAGACTTGAAGACACGCATTCCCCTCATTTGAGAATCCCTAAGTTGTTGGTGTGAACTAAGAGACAAATTAAATACCGACTGAACATTATTTCTCCAAATAGGTCACATATTGCCATATATGAATGAGAAAAAAAACATTGTATGAATCGCTATTATTACAAGTTCAAAACTGTATGTTATTATATAGTTCAATTTTAAAAGTATGGATATGGAAAGTAAGAAATATGGATATCCAGCATTCTTTATTATGATATATTTTATTTTCATCGACAGTTTTCTTAATTATTTTTATTTGACTTATCAATACCTTTATTTAAATTTAAATTCCCTTTTTTGCATTATATTATGAAAATTTTTATTATTATTTTATATAATTTCTCTCTATACATATTTTCTTAATTACGTTACATAAATTTTATATTTTGAGTATTATATATTCAAGTATATTTTTATTATATTATTAGAATTCAATTATATTTTTAATTATGTTATTTTTCTATTTAATATCATACTTTATAAAATAGTTATGACTTAATTTTTTCTATGTCATTTACCTTATTTTTTGCTATATGTCCTTCACTTATTATACTAATAAATGAGTGACATATTCTTATATTTGCTAAATTTCTTGAATTGTTTTATATATTTTTTGACTTATTATATACGCTACATTTTTTTACATTTTTGAATATTATATTTTTATAAATTTCTATAAACAGTATTACAATTTTGTTTTATATTATCACTGAAAATATTAATAGTTTTGTGCTTATTTGGTTTATTTGTCCTGTCTGAATGGGCTCACGATAATTTGATTGACAATTACTTGCATATGAGTTGTAAATGAGCAGAGTATCTTTTTTCAAAAAACCTGAATATGAAGAAAAAGTCTGCTATATTTTGCCATATAGTAAAATCAATTTTTGAAACAACTGCATTTTAAAGATGCAAAATATTGATTAAAAATATAAATAATATATTAATTAAAAATATAAATAAAATTTTGTAAAAATATTATTTGATATTTGGAAAAAATAGATAATTTTATATAAAGGAATTACGACTATTAATGGCAACAGAATTGCAATTATCTGCTTTATTTGTCTTGTCAGAATGGGCCCTCGATTTGTTGTTAATTTACAATTACCTCCATATCCATTGTGGACTAGCCGGATTTCCTTTTCATGTAACTTGAATACAAATAAAATATATAGTTATTTTTCGGCATATGTTAAAAGCATTTTTGAAAGAATTGCACTTTAAATATTTGAAATACTAAGTAAAAAAGCAAATGATTATTTTTGATAAAAAGAACGGATTAATTTTTTTAAATGTTTGGGTTATTTTATATAATATTAAAATTATTAATATTAAATATTTATTATTCTTAATAAATTAAATTATTATTAATAATTTATTATTTCAAATATCTAATATAATATTTGTATTATTATTTTTAAAAATAATGTTTGTATCTTCTAAAATGTTAACAAAAAGGAAATAAATACTTTTATTAACAGGAACGACGAATCGTATAGGAGGAAGAAATTAATATAGACATTATTTTTATTAGCATTATCATAGTCATTATTTTTATCAGCTATTTCATAATATCATGATCTCCAAACATAGTCTCAATGAAATATTATAACATTATGAGAAGATCATGGTATTTTGTCCTGACATCTTGATACTTTCCTAATATCTGTCCTTAGATCTTAATACCGTCTCGTTGGTTTATTGCGGGCACTCAAGAGATCGCAATGGTGCTTCAAGTGTTGATCTTGTCTTCAGATTATTGTCCAGGATTACGAAGTTCGTTGCCTAGATATCGATTAGCTTCAAGACAAGATTTTAATCTAACTGTTTCACAGTGCGGGATAATACGTTTAAGTATCTTTTCGATACAGAAAGAAAGAAAGAAATACCCAAAAATAATATATCCATAATAATTATGAGATTTTTCTTTCATTTTAATGAATTTGTTACAGATATCGATGTTAAATATGAATTTCTCATGCGTTGAAAATATAGAAAATTTGATCTAATTAATCTAAGCGTATTAAAACTTCTTCTTTTTGGAATTATATTCAAAAATTTTTACGAATATAGAATACATGTACATTTCAGAAACTTAATTCGATGGTATAAAAGTAAAAGGGGTACCAGTTGTGCATGTAGTAAAATAGCGAATACAGTAAAAGCTAGCTTTCATTTTATTTCAAATGTATTTGTTTGGTTTTAAATTTTGCAAATTATTTATCGTTCTCATCTGATAACCTTTGTTGTAACAAATGCTCTTTTATACTGGTACTGACTTTATCTTATTAATATACTTTAATGGACAAAACCACCACTTTTATAAGATTTTGTACGTGTTTAATAAATTTACGAGCTTCCACCTGTCGGAGTAAATCACATATGAATAGTTAGGCATTAATAGTTAAGAAAATCTCCAGTGGCAGCTTGATCTACTTGAGATGAGAGCTAATCAAATTTACTTCGTTGTAAAGGAAGAATTATAATTATATGCATAAAAATTTTATGTTATTTTCAGTTCATTGCACTAATTCTTTTTTTTTCTATTTTATTGCCGTTTTAAATGAGTATCCATGGCGATTTTATAATCTGATTTTTTTTTAATGTTCTGAATGTAGATGATTCTATATTTAGCCCAGAAACTTCTAATTAAAATACCATAGAAGTCACGGACACTTTGTTTTCATATGAAATCATTTCTGCTCGAATATGAGCTACAGAAGATGACTTCATTAAAAAAGGCATAATTAGAATCACAAACGAATTTAAAGTTAAAATTTTTTTAATTACAAGTAAAAAAAAAAGATAAATAACTAAAATAACTTCAAATAAACAAAATTTTTTATTTATTCTTAATATGTCTGCTATAATATTCATATTAATAGACTAATTTGATGATGAAATGTAGTAATTATTGTAAAATATAAGGATATGAAAAAAAGAGAAAAATTTGGGCAAAAAATAAATAAATAAAATAAAAACTTTTTTCTAACTAGGTTAGTTAGGGTTACTAGGCTTAAAGGGGTCTTATTATTTAAGCTTTAAAAAAAGAAATGCATTTCATCGTACAAAATGCAAATCGATAAAAAAAAATCATTTCCTGGTTTCCAAATAAATAAATTTGTAAAATATACAAATTCATTTGAATAAAAATATTTAAATTCAATTGAAAATATCGTAAAATATGCAAATTTAATTAAAAATATCGTAAAATATGCAAATTTAATTGAAAATATTGTAAAATATGCAAATTCAATCAAAAATATTGTAAAATATGCAAATTTAATTAAAAATATTACAAAATACTAGTAATTAATCAAATAATTAGGTACCAGATTCAGTATGTCCCCTTTTATATTAGAATATTTATAAAAGCCAAAATGTTGCTTCAAAAATATTGTGTGCAAATGCGGATGTTGGTCTGTTTGGAGACATAACATTATGTAAAAAAAGGGATACCAGTAAAACTTTAGCAAAGGAATAAGGGATACTGTCACTCATGTATAAGATTATCATTATCCACCTTGAACAACTTTTAACGGTTATAAATTAATCTATTTTCGAATAGAGAAATTTTTTATTAAACTGGCAGTTGAAAAAACCCTGAAAATTTGAAAGTTCTAATTTTTCTTTTACATCTTTTTTTTGTTTAACTTAATTTTGGTTGAGGGATTCAAGTGCTTAAGACCTTCAAGACTGAAAATTACACAACTTGAAAAAGTAATATTTCCAATGTTTTTTTCCATTCCGGTTACAAAGCCATAGTCTGTAATCTATTTATCAAGATATGACTTCACAGTGTTGTCAAATGTAGTCCATAGATCCACGTGAAACAACTAGAATCATGCATTCGCTTGTGAATATCGATTTGAGTTGTCGAGCTCAAAATTTGTCTTGAACTATATGAAAGTCAAGCTTGTTATTCAAACTTTTTAAAACACAATACCACTCAAATTGACTAACACCATGCATTTTAAGAATTATTTTCCATTTATTTCATATTTTCTTGGGCTTTGTTAAATCCTTTGAAAATATACTAACCACAAATTCATAAATCTTTGTATGCTCTTAAATAGGTTGACATAAGTTCTGATCAGAATCCTAGATGTCTTATTTTTCTTTTAGAACACAAAATGACTTGATTTGGTATTTAGTTATTAATTATTAATTAAATTAATTAATCTAGTTTATTTATTAAGACAATGAATCACTTTCCTTAAGTCTTCCTCAACCAAAAACATTTTAATATGCCAATACTAGAAAAAAATGACTTTTTAAAGGGTTAAATAATTTGGAAGAAATGTCGTTTTGCAATGCGAGTTTGTCTCTATTTAACTGTCCAGATTTCTGGCTTTATAGGAATGTGACTTAACAAAGCTAATTTACGTAATAATTTTTGTGTATGAAGAGGAATTTTCTGTCCATGGATAATATAGAAACTTCTACCTGGTTTAATAGTTCGTTCAATGTTTTAGATGTAAATACTTTGATTTTATGAATGGTGAGATTTCCTATCGAATTTAATTATGCCAAAATCATCCATCCAAAGTTAAGTATATAGTCAAAGAATGATTCAACAAGAGGCATAAAACATTTCTTATTTTAGATGTTCAAATTCGTTGAAGATTACAATACTTCCTTTTGGTGCACTGGAAAGCAAAAATAAATGACGTAATTTATCTTTAACGAATATTTGTTAATCCCAAATTCAAAGCCCAAATTTTAAGCATCTCTATTAGAATCAGATGAATTATTTTATAGGCATTTATTTTCATATTGGCAGAAATTTAACTAGAGGATTGACTCATATTAATAAGTGGATATTTATTGTGATATTTTTGTAGTGTTCACAATATAAACGATGAAATATTTGTAAAGAAATTAATTTTTGATTCTAGTTCTCATTTTATCAAAATTTTAAACTAACTGCAGTTGAAAGCTTTTACAAAATATATTTTCAATAGACCCTTAAAAAAAAACTCTAAAGCTGTCCCTCTCGGAAAAAAAAAAAGAATTATGGAAATTTTATGAGCTGTTATTTAATTCTGACACTTCACATGGGTGCGGAGCTTTATAGGAACTTATGCACACATTCGAAGCCGATTTAATTCAAATTATGAAAATTTTCCGAAAAGATCACACACGAGCGACTTTCGGAAAATTCTCGATGGAACATTTTCTAAGAGGTCCCGCCTTCCATTCCAACCACCCCTCAAGACATCCCCCTACTTCTTCCTTGTTTACTTTCTTCGTCAGTTCGGGACCCATCTGTGACCCGTTCCTTGTGCATCATCGCGTGCTTGTGACGTCATCGGATTTTCCGACCAAACGAACTCATATCGCTATTTTCGCTCGAGACACCCCTTTGGACACCCTGCAGTTCTGTTTGCCGAGAACATTATTCAAATAAGTTTTTTTTTCTTGGTGACACAAAATGTCTCCCATTAGGGGAAGGGAATAAAATATCGGAACAAAAACCAGAGTTGTGTGTATATTTTAAAAAAAGTTTTTTTTTTCGTCTTCTTTTTTTCTTTCCTTATTTTGAATCAGGTGGAGTATGTTTTGCTCTTCCCTGAGGAACTGAGGGAGAGAAGATTTGTTGTTCCAAATTTGGCTTTGTGCTGAAATTACATTCCATTGATTCAGACTGGGACAAGAGATCCAGTCTTATTTAAAGTCACATGGTTTTTCAATTTATGTAGGGGAATGAGAAGGCAAACCTCGGTTCTTTTGCTTCGTTTTGACGTCCTTTTCATATCTTTTTATTTTATATATTTTTCTTCAAAAATTTAAAGGGCGTAAACAACTTTTAAACACACATTTTACATTCTTTTATTTTATTAATGTTTGTAAAAATACAATTTTGTTTTCTTTTATATGTTTTTTTTTCTTGGTGTGCAAACGATATAAAACAACACAAATATTATTTAAAAAAAATTAACTGTAAGTTAATCTTTTAATTTTAATCAGATTTTCAATCCAAATTACATAGCGCCATCTGGTAGTCAATTTCAGAAATAATGATTGCAACTTTTCTGATATTTTAGAAATAATGTGTAAATATAAAGATTAAAATGTAGAAAATAAGAAAAAAATACTATTGAAAAGTTTTCAAAATAATTTTTAAAAACATTTTTGTTAGTGTATTAAAACGTAAGAATATTTTTTAAAAACAAAAGACGTGAAAACAAGGATTACGTTATCATGAGATGGTGGAAACACTGAGGATTTTTCAATCTATTTTACTATATATCATTTATTTAGAATTCAAAAAATATAAAAATTTCCTACCATTAAAAAATCCCCCCGGATCCAGTAAAATACTTTAAATTCATTTTGATATTCAATTTTAATATAAAAATTTATCAATTTTAATATAATTATTCAATATAAAAATTATTCAATTTTAATATAAAAATCTTTGTTTATTTCGTGAATTAAATATATATGTATATATATTATAATGGCATATGTATTGCTTATATGGAAAAGTATTAATGACATTATTTCATTATTTAAATTTTCACTTCCCTGTAACAAAGGAAAGATCATGAAGTAAACAGATTTTTAAATTAATACCCAGTGGAAATAAGTTTTATCCAACTAATAAACAAAGAAAAAAATCCTTCTTTTTAACATTTGAGAAGAATTCTAAGAAAGCAATATTTTTGAATTCATAGAAACATTTTTTTTAAATATTCTAAAATAAAAACACTTAGCTTCAAACTCAAACATATCGAAAATAATTTTTTTTTTGTTTTCTATGAAATCTACTAATTAACTATTATTTGAAAATATCTGTGTTTAGTAAGAAGATGACATTACATATTCACTTAATGATGTTTACATATCTCAAATAAGCTAAAGAAACCTTATTTGAAATGACTTTTTACGTTATTTAAAATAAATTTTGAAAACTAATTTCACCTTTTAGATCACTTCCTAAGCACTGGGATTTATAAATAATGCAACTTCATTTACTATTTTTCAAAGAATATATATTTTTGTCGCTATACGAGAGTTAAGTTCAGCAATTATTTTTCAATTAGCAAAGAACATATTTATAGTCAGCTCTCGCACATTTTTTATTCTTTGGCGAATTCGTAGTTTTTAAGAAAAAATAAATATTTCATCCTTGATTTGTAGTAATTAGCTGTGCAAAATTTGTTGTTTTTCTTGAAGAAAAATAAATGAAATGGTTATCAGAGCACATATTTTGGTTTGCATGTTTATTGATTTTTCCGGCTCCCTGGTTTTTGAGGATTTAAAAGAATTTATTTTTAAATCAAGACTTTTTTAGTCAATCGCATCACAATAGTTATTGACAATTAAAATGAATTAGTTAAAATTTCAAGTACAATATTTCTACTGTAAAATTTCATATTCAAAAAATTGCTTTGAGACATAATTTACAAGATATGAAATAATTTAGTTTTGAAATTTTGAAATTTTATTTCCAGATATTTTAATACATGTCTTATTACATATCATGAATAACAATTTGTAGAAAAATTTAATACCCTTTTTTTACCTTTTTATTTGTGAAACAAGCAGTGAGAAAATTTAGTAGTAGTCAAACATTTCAAATGGCTATTCTAAGAATACGCATATTTTAGATTTTTTAAATCCGAAAAAATAAATAAATAAATTTTTGGAATTATATTTTTCAATCTTTGAGCACAATAATTCTAAATGTAGTGAGCTAAATAAATGAAATTTAGTATTCACTTTTTACATTAAATTAAAAATTTTTGTGAAGTCTGTCTGTCAGTTCGTATGCATTTGTTCGTCCGTAAGCATGACAAAGCAAAAATAAAATTGGTTTGATACATGAAATTTGACATATGGTTTTTATAATTAGAATTGAAGATTTGAATCAAGCTTTAAAGTGAATCCATCCGTAAAATTTGATCTCGAGAGTGCAATGCCATATTTCAGATTCTCAGGTTTATTAATTACCAAGAAAACCATAGACGAATACGTTTTGATAATGCTTGGAAAATTTCGATGTTTTCGGTGAACTACGGTTTTTACTGAATAATGATACAATTTCAATTCTGTAATTCGAAGGATTATAGATGAGATT
The DNA here is from genome assembly GCA_026543865.1 of Argiope aurantia. NCBI lineage: Eukaryota > Metazoa > Arthropoda > Arachnida > Araneae > Araneidae > Argiope > Argiope aurantia. The sequence goes on along the minus strand of JAPMOR010089750.1, from coordinate 139,764 downwards.
TCAACATCTGACACTTCTCCTCGAAGGCCTGTCTGGTATATGTTAAAAATACCATCTTCGCCATTCCAATGCAGTTTAAATTTCTGAGGTCAATTGCAAAAACGTTGTTTTACAACTTATTGCTGATAAAATTTGACTTTACTTAATAAATCCAATAAAAATTCTGAAAATGAAATCCAACGAATAAAATAAGAATGGATATTTTCATTTTATTAATTAACTAAAGTCTCCATTGAATGGAATTTATTATTTACTTATTTATTATTAACATATCAAACATCTTTTTATAACGCCATTTTTTATAACGCCAAATATCTTTTTATAACGATTTCAAACGCCATTTACATGTTATTTATTCTTCATTTTATGAAAAATAATTTATATTTTATAATGTTTATGCTGTTTTGTTTTGAAACATTGTTCTAATTCTCATTTGTCGAAGCTCCAATAAAATCTGCTATTAAGAAAAATGATAGTATCTAAAAGTCACTGGAATTATTGAAGAAAGTAATAATAATCCAATTTGTTTTATTTTGTTGAAGATATTAAGATTGTTGAATAACCTACAGGGTGGTTATAATTAAATTACCCTATAAACAGCATCCTACTGCAAACGAGAGAACAGATTGCAACGAAATTTGGTATACACGAGATGCGCTCACGGAATTAAAAAAAAAAGTTCAAAAATTTCCACCAGAGGTCACTCTCTCCGGAAAAACATTACATTCAACTCAATAAACGACCAAAACGGAATACAGAAACAATATTAACATTTATTGATTTGTTTCTAATCACCTTGTCATCTAACTACATCAAGTAAAGGTAAGAAAGAAAAAGAGTGCGCTGTTTGAGAGAAAAAAAGTTCATTTTGCAGAAAAAGAACATATTAAGACGAAACTGCACAAGAGGAGCAGTTGTTAATCGTGTCCAAGATGATGCAGGGAAAGGTGCTCCATGTGACCACCTTCATTCGCCTGCAAAATTTCAAGTCGATGGACAGTGTGTTCAATACCAGATCGTAACTGATCAGTTGTAATGTTTCGCACATGACGCGTTATGGAGTTTTTAAGCAATTCAACTTCTCAACACCGTCGCAACAAGATACTGTCATCATTACAGCCGGAAACATCGACATAAAGCATGACAACGACTGCAAACTGGTTTGAATTAGTGCCTGAGGGTAATTTTTGATAAAGTCTTCAGGCTGTATTTATCATTTTCTTCTTTTTAATTACATTTTATTCATTTTTTTGCAATTGAAACTTAATATTTATTTCTAATTGGCCACTTATTATTACTGTTTTAAAGTGTTATGAAATGTAATGAAGATACTAGAGTGATGAAGACGATATAGAAGAGGTAATTAAAAATTTTCACTGTGAAAAATGTTAGCAGCATTTGATACAATAGATAGCGAGTATAGTTTTAAAGAAATGTTACTGATATTATTTTAGTTTTTACAAAAATGTAAAAAATCAGTTTTTTATAATAAATCTATAGAAATCAGATCTGCGAATATTTTTAAATATTAGAATATGTGTTAAAATTAATAAAGTTAATAGATGTAAGCAAGGTAAATATGAGGTAATGTGTTGGTCTATTTTCATTTCTCTTTTCATGATTTAGTTTAAAATTTCTATTTTGTGAATTTGAGCTATAAAACTTCCTTAAATAGAGAATCAAGGTCATTGTTCGTATCTTTCCATTTTCCTCAACGAAAACGTCTTTTCTCTCTTTAAAAACAATTGTTATGAATTACCCTCTGAAGATGAAATAGGATCCGTAAAACAAAAGCAAAAATTTTTTTCTAAGTATTTATAATGTAATTCTGAAAAATTACTTCTAAACTCTTCGTAGACTCCCCCCCCCCTTCGTAGGATCCACGAGAATAACAAAAATCTCTTCTTTTTGCATTATTCAAGGACCCACTGCAAAGCATGCAATCTCATACAGTAAGAATCCCGAAATACATTATTCAAACTGTTTTTCTTTCCTCTCGTGGGCAACGTGTTCTCATCATCTTCCGCTGTGATTAAGTATTTCATGCCACGCAGTAAATATCGAACGTGTCGGGTACAAAGAACTCAGGGTGACAGATGATTCCACGGTGATGAGTTGCAACTATAGATGGTTCGAATTTTATCAATAAATGATATATTTTAAGAAATTTAGTTCTAAGTTATTGGCATTAAAATCTTTTGAATGACACGACAGAACTGTTAATTTATGTGCTTGGTTAAGTAAGAGGGAAATGATAATGGGGGTTATTTTAAAGAACATGTATGAAAAATGGCAGAAATGTACTACGTGGTTCTTAAATATTGCCTTCTTTTCATTTGCTATTTAAATAATTAAGAGTTGTAACGTTTTAACAATGTAGGCAGGAAATAGTAATTAGAATTATAATTTTTATTGATTTTTAACATGACTGGCTGGATGCTATCCGTAAATTAAGTTATGCGAGAAGCATGATGAAAAAAGCATGAAAACGCTCTGAAAGACAATCCGTTTGGAAAAAAATAGAAATATCAAATTTGGCAATTAGATATTAATGGTCAAGTAGATTTTCATTAAGATCAGGTTTTCAAAGATTTTAATTAAAAACTAACAAGGATTCTAATCTTTTCCCCGAATATTTGTGTGTTATATCACTATACAAAATCATCTTTTGCGTTACTTTAAAACTTAATAGTTAGCTTTACAAGGTTATTTTGCCTAATTTTAGAAAATTTGAAGAACATTTTAAACATATTTTGTAGCACTACTTTTTATTGTTTTATTTAATGCATTTATATGGATTTATTTATTACTAGCCGCCTTTGGCGACCAGCTGGTTCGCCAATCTTAATGTTGGTTTAAATTTTAATAATTAAATATTTTACGCAATTCCTACTTTAATAGATTTTTCATCAAAATATTTTAAAACTTCAAATTTTGATAGTCATATAATTCACTCATAATATTATAAAAGCCTTCTTCATAATGTAATATGTATCTCACTAATTTTATATTAGCTCCCGTAGAATTTATGCTTTCAATTAAAGTGAAAAGAATTAATCTGCAATTAATATAATGATATTTTTTACTGAAACAAAGCATTTTTTTATAATATGATTACTTATAACAGAGTCACTGAGCGTTTAAACTTTATGGGCACTAAAGAATATCTTTCTTAATTTATGTAATATCTCAAGAATTTCTCAACAAAATTTTCTCAGATTCATCATGAACAGATCGATTAATGAACAATGTTTAATTTTAAATGCATCAAACACTAAGAAAATAAAATGAATCGTTTAAAATAATCGGACGAAAACAGGTTTAAAAAACTACTTAAAAAACGATGTACTTAAAACTATAAGCATATATAAAAAATATATAACATAAATACAATTTAATTACAAAAGCATGCAAGTAATCTAAAAATAATTTAAATCAAGAATCATCCGTTGATAATATTGTCAACAATCAGAACACAATGCTCATGCGTGAATTTTCAACGCCAGTTACGGTAATGCAAAGGCGTGAATTTTTCTACGCCAGTCGGGGTAACGCTACGCAGATTAAACATTTTTAATTTCCTTTATTCTGCGTTATTTTAATTCAAAAGTACTTCAGAATGAATCTGAAAGATCGATTAATTAACAATGTTTAATTTTAAAGACATCAAACGTTAAGAAAATAAACAGAATTGTTTGAAATAATCGGCCGAAAAATGTTAACCCTAGCCTCATAACTGTTGGGAAAAAACTGAAGCCTTACTCATTTGGCGGTGCGAAAAATGGAAGATTTTTTGGCGGGAAAGTTAGTTTTTAATTAATAATTAAAATTCTAATTAAAAATTCTAAATAAGGAACCCCAAGTGCACATTCCCGTCCTCTAAGGTATACATGTACCAAATTTGGTAGCTGTAGGTCAAATGATCTGGCCAACACATACACACATTGAGCTTTATTTTTAAGTATAGATTGCATTTATTCTATATATTATTGCGCGTTGTAGCATCATTGAATGCATATTTTGCATGTAGATTCTCCATGTTACATTTACTAATAAAGTTGAAAAAATAATATAAAAGCAGATGAACCAAACTGAAAGCATGATTTGATTATGCTGTTTAGGGCTAGAGGCTCAGATCTCTTATCAATAAATTTTAGTTTGGTTTTAGTGTAAAAGTTCCATGGTGAAATAGCTTGAGAAAACTGTTTTGAAATGGAACTCATTATTTGAATTATGGCTCAAAATCGAGAACGATACTCTCTACAACGTTTTGTACTACACAAAACAAGGATAATTTACCTTTAACAACAGATATAAACATACGACTGGGATTGGGTCTATCTGGTCCAGGACAATAGACCTTCTCATAAGGACTTATTTGTCTTTTGTCTGCCATTTTATGGATAACTACAATTGAGGATCATAGACATATCACAGAAAAAAATTATTTCAGCTTTTTTCTTTTCATGGAAGTTTTTCTAGGATTTTAAGAGAATCAAGAAAAATTAAGTTATAGATAATATCCGCAATTATTAAATTATTATAATCAAAATTTACAAGCAATTTTAATTTTGAATTATCTTCTAATAATTAATTACTTTTTAAATCAAAAATAATAACCCGTCAGTTTCTGGACCATTAACATGAAGGATGGTTTGAAACTTATGAAACTTATGACGAGATTTTGGCTTTCCTGATTCTTAAGTTATAAATATGGAAGGTGAAACTTATGAAACTAGCTACTTTTGACGACAAGCCTGTTCGACGAGATTTTGGTTTTCCTGATTCTTAAGTTATAAATATGGAAGGTGAAACTTATGAAACTAGCTACTTTTGGTGACAAGCCTGTTCGACGAGATTTTGGCTTTCCTGATTCTTAAGTTATAAATATGGAAGGTGAAACTTATGAAACTAGCTACTTTTGGCGACAAGCCTGTTCGACGAGATTTTGGCTTTCCTGATTCTTAAGTTATAAATATGGAAGGCTATCTCAAGATATTTAACCCTGATCGAAACATTTAAAAAACTCCTTTATTTCTTGGTAGGATTAAAACGAATAGATTAAAATAAATATTGAGTACGAATGTCATATTGTCTAAATAAGTGATGTATAGCAAAGAATAATCTAATTTCTCTTCTAGTGTATGGGGTATTGAGTAGAGGATTTTCAAATTTTCAAAAAGCTAGACAAAATACAGCAACATCATGATGATGACGACTTCGTGCCCGCGTTACTAGGGAAAGGGGGTAAATACCCTTGAGCACTTGAGGGCAGAAGTCTGTCTTTTAGCTCATATGAAGATGATACTCACACACTTACTTGCACAACCCTGCTTTACAGGGGGGCTCTTTCACACACCTCGGAGATAGAACATAGGGTGAAGAACAATTATGCTCGAACCCGGGAAGACGCACTACCCTTAGGCCAGAACGCCGGCACAGGAGCATCAACAAACAAAATAAATGATGACAGTGATTTCACTGCGCGGATCTTCAGTGTCTAACAGTGTAGAATGCTATAAGTATCCATAAAATGATAAAGTTTAAGTAATATAAGCCGAAAATAAATCATTTTTATCATACCTCCCTCATCAACTTGCCCTGGTTTCTTAATCATATATAAATAGATAGTCTACATTCATAATCATATATGTAGATGTCTAAACAACTGAAATGTAATATAAATGGTTTCTTGCGTAATATTTTGAGAAAAGAAAATTTGTGAATATGAATTTTAATAACATATGTAAATATTTTTTGAATAAAATATGCCAGTAATCAGTAATTAATTATTCCAGTATTACTTCGGTAACCGGAGTAAATTGAATGATAGCTCAGATGGCATCCTCGTCGTCTGACAACATTTCAGAATTGAGAGATCCTGCCCTAAATATTCTATTGATACTTCAAAACTTGATATTAATATAATTCAGATAAGCTAAGTTTATAATTTTATAGCTATTAATAAAATTTACGTTCTCGATTCAACTCACTTTATAAACGAATATGTGAATCGTTTATAAACGGTTTACCTAATAACTCTTAACTAATAACTCTTTAACACTTTCTTCTAAATACAATCTAGGTTATATTAAAATCAAATATCTTCCAATGTAATAACTTAAAAAGGATTTAAAACAATCTGTAATCAATTAATCTCTTAATCTGATAATTTAAAACATTGTTAATAGCAGAACAGAGAAGTTTAAATAGTAGAATAAGTTTAATGAATAACTAAATAAAATTTATTTGAATTTTGTCAATACATTTTATTAAAGGTTCAATTTTAATTTTCAAACAATCATAAAATTTTAAAACAAAAAAAAAATGCGCATATGTAGTTTTAGCGACTTGTTATCTATACTTATAATAAAGCTCAATGTGTGTGTGTGTGTTGGAGCTCTACAGGCCAGACCATTCAACCTACAGCTACCAAATTTGGCACGTGTATACCTTGGAGGCCGGGAATGGGAACCTGGGGGTTATTCTTTTGAATTTTTAATCAGAATTTCATTTATTTAAAAATTAAGTGAAATTTTGACGTGTTTCTGCTATAACTTCCGAAAATATTACCGCACAAAAAAGATTTTTACATGAAGTTAAAGATCCAAAATTTATCTTTTAAATGATACCAATGTTTTAACCTTAAAATTAAATTTCTATTTTTAATGAATTTTTAAATAAATATTTTAACTATATTTTTCAACAATTTTTTTTCGTGCAAAATAAAAATAAAATTTAAGCTGCACGAGCACGTTTCGCATTCATGGGAAAAAATTAGCTTTTTTCAAAGTGCTGCCCTCACATTGATTAAAGCTCCAATTAAAAATAAATTAAATCTTTTTGGAAATGAAATCTGCAAAAATATAATTTTCGGCACGTGTTTGTAGGAAATGAAACAAATATGAAATATTATTTTTTCTAAAAAATAAATTCAAGAAAATTTATTTTATGATCTTTTACACTCTCTATATTATTAAACCAATAAATCAGTTTTATTTTAAAGCAAGTTTTGTTTAATATGAACAGGATATCCATTCAAATCAGGGCCACACAGATAATTTGTAAACCTTTAGTAAGAAGACACAGATCTACTAAAATGGTCTAAATGGAAAATGATTATATTTTATGTAACTTGATTCAATAAATGCTCTAATAAATAACGAATTTTTGATTTTACATAAAGCTTCTGCTGTGGAAATCACGATTAACAAAATGTTCTTGAAACACTAATATTTTAATAAAAAGAGTTAATTTCCAATCAACTAAATCAATCACTTAAACTGACTGATTTATGAAAATTTGAATATCACTATTCAATAAAAAAAAAAGGATAATTTTAGATTTTCCATCGATCGTTTCAAAACAAAATACGCCAATCAGGTTTCTCAAGATTAAATGGCCTAAGATTATGAAAATGTTGAGTTTTTCTACATTTTTAACATTCAAAACTTCATAAATAAGTCTTAGTTGATCGTGGACAATAGAAACATTCATTCATATATTTAAAATTTGGTGTGTCCAGAATATTTCTCAGAATATGATACCTTACTGCATTAAATTTAGACTTCATAATTTTTGAAATGTATTTATAGGCCAGAACAAAATATTATTATTGTTTTCATTTCAATCCTTTTTGAAAGCAAAACTAAAAGCTGAATTTTATGCTGAATCTGAGAAGTTTTTGTTGAATTATTCTTTGAGATATTACATAAATTATGAAAAATATTTTGTAGTTCACATAAGACTTAAATACCGAGCGATTCTGTTTGCAGTACTCATATTCAATAATAATAATAATAATAATAAATAAATAACTATAAAAATGATAAATAAAATAAAACGCTTAGTTTCATTAAAAAATATCTTTACATTAATTGCAATTTCAGCATTTCCACTTTAAATTAAAGTTGAAGTTTTACCGGAAATGACAACAAATTAGGAAAATATATATAGTAAATTGAACGAAAGGATCTAAACAACAGTATAAGTTTGGTATGACTATCAAAATTTGAAGATTGAAAATGTTTTGTTTGAGAAGATATTAAGAGACAAGTTATTTGAAATAGTTAATTGAAAATTGTAGTGAGCGGTAATACTGGCGAACCGGCTGTTCGCCAAAGGCGGCTAGTAGAAAAATAAAACTAAAATCAAAACGAACAGACGAAGCAAAATATATTTCAAAAAATCATCAAACTTTCTTTAAGTTTAGGATTAGTTTCTACTTTTCTGGTGCCCCAGGATCAAAGAAATCTTTTCAGTAGAATTGATTCAAGTATAAATCTTGTTCAGTAGTTTTATACTAAACGAAAGTAAGAACTTTGGACAAAGATGCAAGGAATTTATTTTATTCTTTTTTTTAATCCGGCAAATTGAATTTTTAAAATAAATGTCCATTTAATTTAATGAGAAAAAAAAGGCAGATACAAAAGTCTGTTGTATTTTTCAGAGTTTCCATATGTGTTTACGAAAGTACATAGTATTTTAGTAAACTATTAAAAAATGCAGTAAGAAGTTATCTTCCTCTGAATGCAATTTATTTTATAAGTTGTAAACAATTTTAAAGAGAGCAAGAGATTTTCTGAAGAAAATATTTTTTTTTTATAAAAGCCATTTTTGTCTCGATATTTTGAAATTATATATCGTTCAAATAAAATTTTTTATAATTTAATTGAAAAATTTTTCTTTAAAACTTGTTATGAATACTTTTGAATTTAATGAAAGTAATTTTCTTTTATCATTTTGAAAATATGTATATTTTGAAAGATTCTTTAAGTGCTAAAGTAATTGAAAAAGGTATTTGGGTAAAATTGATAGGTAGGAAGATGTTTATACGTATTTTCTGATTTTAATATGTGATTTTAATAGTCTGTTTAATTAATCAATATTTCAAAATTAATGCATTATATTTTAAGTAAACTGGTTGATGTCAGACCTGAGAACTACCAGATTAACGATATCATCTCATTGGTAAATATTCATATAGAAAATGCTTTTTGTGGCAAAATTTAGATTTAATATATTAAATAAATTTATTACATTGCATATACAATATATTGCATATATTATAATAAAAAAAACATAGATTCTTATAAAAATCAATCATACATAGAGAAATTAATATTTGTTTGTCTTTTATATAAATCCACTGTTTTTGCTGGATCTCTAAGAAATTTGGCCAAATTCTCTTTAAGGCAATAGAAAGGTAATATTAACATTTTCAAATTCCAAAAATTAATTCAAATATACGCTAATTAAAAAAAATAAAACATAAAGTTTTAGTTTATCAAAAACTTTTTCCGGAAATACCATCTCGATAAAATAATTTTTTACAATATATTAAAATTAAAAAAATTACTTCTTTATCATATCTCATTTCCATACGCTTTTTTCTTTTATTTACATAAATTGAAATTTAATTTCCTGCATAATCAGTTATAATAGCTTTTATGTTGGTATTTAAACTATTCATGCAATGATGTATTTTTCCCATTGCTAAAATTAAAATAAAAAGTCCTTTTTTTCAGCATTAGCTTCAAAATATAAATTTCACGTCCACTTTTACCAATATTAGTTTAATATATCTATATTTCCACATATATCTATATAAGCTATCTATATTAGTTGAAGTAATGGATAACAACAACACTAAATTCTACACGAAAACACGAATATACTGTAGTAAATCCCATTTGTAGTAAACATTTGTAATAACTTGTAATAAATATCTTCACCCACTTGTAATAAAAACTATCACACCAGCAGCAAATTGCTATTAAACAACTGTAACAGTACAAAAAGCTCAGAGAGAAGTCTCTGAAAATTAACGCTCCAACGACAGACTTCGTTCAACTATTCTTTCTAGACTTAATCACTCACTACTGATTCATTCACGGCTGTACACCTTCGCTTCTTACAGCATACATGACAAGGCGTCGAAAGTTTAATAAGGATATTGTATCTTTTCTGATAATCGATATATTGCCAATATTCCAACCGTTTCAAAAATTTTAATTTTTCTCTCGAAATTCCTCAAATGGCCGCCAAATGTGTCGCCAAGACGTGGAGTCATCGAACCAACATCTATTCAGCATTCGCTAAAGTTATATCTGAAACTCTCGTCTTTCCCATGAAAGTAATTGTGTATACTGTATAGGAAAGAAATTATAAGAATTCATAACAATATACAATTTGTAATCGACTGATTCTGTTAAATTTATATATTTTAACCTTTCCAAATAATCCGATGAAATTTTAAATACATTCTTCCTATTTAAAAGTTTCGGAAGGACAATCAATATTTCGGATGAACTAGCTGATCGTCAAAGGCAGTTAATTTATAATAAATTATTTAAAATTTGAACCAATTCTTTTCACTGCCTACATGTCACCAGTATTCAATTATTTATTTTCTAGTTAGCTAGTTCCTTCCTAGACCTACTTAAAGCGCAGGATCATTGAAATGCCTTATTTTTGATAATCTGTTATTCCATTATTTGTCATTCTAACATTTGAAGATGAAAAACTAATATAGAACTTGATGAATATATATATATATATATATATATATATATATATATATATAGTAATATTTGTATTGCTGTTCCTTAAAAATAATTCTCTATTAAATTACTATGAGGGCAAATTTATTTTTTATCAACTTGAAAAACTATTTACTGGATTCAGAAAACAAATATGTATTCAATGAATTTTTGGGAAAATTCCTCCAACTTTCTCTCTCTCTTCAAAACAGGAAAATTATCTCTTTTCCTAAAACCAGGAAAAATATTTTGATCTTGTTTTTTATGAATCCCTTCTTGGCTTATTATTCTAAGAAGTTTTCTTGTTTTGAGGAATTCGGTTTCATTTCATGCGAGGCATCAGAGCATTATGCCTAAGAGATGGAATCTTGTAAGATCAATAAAGCTGATCTATAAACAGAAACCTAATAACTGCATGAGATGGTGAAATGCAGTTCAATATCTTTCGCAGTTTCGGTCTTTGATGGCATCAAAAAAAAAAAAAAAAAAAAAAAACACGATAATAAGAAAACCACAAAATATTCCTGGAAAACTCAATATGATTATTTATAAATAGATTTGATTTGTAACGATCTTCAACATTGCCGATAAAGAAGATTAATTTACTTTAGAGTTCATATATAAACTACAGTAATATCCTAATGTTATATTAATTTCTTTAATAATGCCTCATGATATTTTGTTATATTTTTTCAACATTATTTGCACGAACTATGTATGGGAGTTAAATTTATTTTCAAAAACTTCAAAGTATCTTTTGCCAAAATAAATTTAAAATGTAACTATTTGAATAAAGGCATTATTTTGTCATATTTCTTAATGTCTTTTGAATCAAATTTGAAATGAAATGAGTTTTCTCCATTTTTCACTTCAAGTATATTTTAGTTTTGTAAAACTTAAAAAAGTTTGTTAAGGAAAGCATAAATAACTGCAATTTTTTATGCACCTACGTGGTTTTTTAGATTCAGATAATAAATAATTGAAAGATAATTAAATTAAGATTCATATAATCATATAATTAAAAATTTTATTTTAAAAAGTTTGGTTAATAAGATTAGCTGATATAAATACTTAAAAAAAAAAAGGATCATGACTGCAATTTCATGCCTACACGAATTCCATGCAATCATAGTTGCAGAAAAAAATGTGCATTTAATCTTCTAATTATAAGTTGTTTTTCGAGATATTTTCACTTTACTTCGCTATATTTTATTATTCCTCATGAGCCAACATCGCATCTATTATTTAATGAAACATTTAGAATAGTTAGAATTTCCTTATTAAAATGAAATTTAATTTTGAAAATTATGTAAAAAATATTTTCTTTATTAAAAGTGCCGAACAGCCGAAAAAGTTTGTACTATAACTGAATAAGCAAAATTAAAAAAGTTTTTAATATGTTTCAAAAATATGCCACTGAAAGTAATATTTGGGAGTTATTGGGGGAAAAAAAGGAAGAATCTTACTAAGTTTTTTATTTAACATTTCACAAAAATCTTTTCTAGATTTATATTTTCATCGTCCAAAATATGTTAATGCCAAGCCTGATACCAATCTAATAGTCAGATCTGCAAATCTATCTACCGATATATTTATTTACCAAACTGTTTGATTGGTCTAACTGTATGGTCGGCAGAGCGCCAATACACATTCTTATTCACACATATAGAACATTCTTCTTTGTTATTAATAAAAAAAAATAAATATAGATAACGAAATTATTGGAAATGTATAGTAATTCTTTTATATATAAATAAAGTGTAATCTAGTAAGTTCTAAATATTTATGCATTCTAACCTAAATGTTTAGAGCTGAACAAATACAGATACAGTTACAAAAAAAGTTTGAAAATGCAATTTATCGTTTTGAAGAAGAAAAACAATGTTTCGACTAGTTTGAGAGAGTAATTTGTCTTTGATGGTTTCCTCACCCAACTTTTTGAAGTTTCTGAAGATCGTAAAATAGCAATTATTCAAATGATATCATTTTATCAGGCTGCGTTTACTATTATTTCTCTGGCAATGTTATCAGTTTTGTTAACTTTGTTTTTTGAGGAGTAAATGTTGTTTCTGATAAGAGAGAAGTGATTAATGGTGTTCGCCTCATTTTGTTTCCACCGCTCACTTAAACAAAGCACCTTAGTTCTGTAATACATGCAGATAACTTTGAGGCTAATTTGAGTTCCCAAGAATTTTCCAAAAAAAGTTTATTTTATGAAATTTAAAAATTCAAAATACAAGCCATTAGACACACAAATGAGATAGCAAAAATTGAATAATTAT
>JAPMOR010089750.1:116461-126541 GCA_026543865.1 Argiope aurantia | reverse complement strand
GTATGATAGTCATAAGGACTCAACTTTAGTTTCCATTTCCTACCTTTTGCGATGGTAATCTTTCAATTATCCTGAGTGCTTCTGCAGGATAGGGGTAACTCCTACGTGATTATGTGAAAAAAAGAAAGCTACCGCATGGAATTTCAGGTATGGGAATAAGAAGTTGACATATAAGTAAGCATTTTCTGGCATGTCTTAAAAAGAGTAATGTGGTCATCTGGGATAATAGTCAATGATTGGAATATTTATGCATTAGGGATCTGAGAATGCATGATTTATGATGGAAATATAGTGAGTTGATAAGAGAGCTTGAAATATTGATATTAGCGGAGATTTGTTCATTCAATCCGTTTTAAGTCGCAATATTTATTTATCCTTATGTAAAACAAGAATTAAATTTTAATGTGCGTGAAGTCATTTTTTGCACCAAAGGAATTTTACATAAAATAAACTTTAGCTGATTTCTTTTTGGCACAGTGTGACAAAGTTTGACCCTCCTTCCACTAAAATCAGCTAAGTCAATCAAGAATTCGAAATGACTTAAAAGTAACAGTCAATATGTCGAAATAGTGGTCATCATTCTAAATATATATCTAAAAAAAAAAGAAAAAGATCTATTCTTCACCGTAATTGACTTAACTTACATCTTTTGAACCCACTCCTAGACTTTTCATGTCTGGTCTTTCATTTCCCTTTATCAGTTCTTATTTGCTTTCCTTTGCTAACTACTTCAACTATGTAACAACAATTTTTATATTATTCCATCACAGCATTGTATTATTAGGTGCGGAGGTAATAAACCTTTCTGTTTAAGTACTTCTTTAACCTCCAATGAAATCGATAAATCAGCTTACTTATAGGGCAAAAGATAGTATGCGGTTATGTTTACGTAGTGAAAGAATCTCGGCTTTGGAGTTTCGAACTCTAACTTCGAGTTGTCACCGAGACACACTACACCCGTGGGTTTATTGAGCATTAAATGCTCTGAAATGAGTTAAACGTCTTAACCTTTGCGTAATGTAGAAACTTGGGAAGTGGGAGTCATATCAAGCTTTATTCTCACTAAAATAAGAGAAATTTCCAGAAGTTATCATCATATAATTTCCGGATATACACAGAAGTTGAAAAAAAGATTAAGTGAAAACAAAGATTTACGATACTATCAATCATTCTCCTTTGACTTCTTCATCATTTTCATACGAGGAGGGCTTGAAAAGCTTGTACCCCATTTTGATGAATATTTGAACATTAGCGGTAATGTTGAAAAATGAGCGAATTATTGTACTTCATCATGCAATAAAAGAGTTTTTCTAATAATCATTTCTTTTCTAAAATTGCTTATTCTGAATTTAGTTTCTACATTCTCCTCGTATTTACCAGATATTATTATTAATGCTTCGAATGTCATTTCCACCGTTTTTCTAACATATCATAAAATAAACTGCATCCTTAACACCAAAATTGCAGAATTGATTCATATCGTTGATGTGATCATCAAGACTCAAGCAAAAAGTTCAATTTTCTAGAAGCATGCGAAAAGTCGAAGGGAGAAAACTATTGCTGGTTTACTACCATCAATGCATCAAGCGTCCTCTTCACCTTTTTTTCAATAAATTGTCAAATTAAGAGAATAGGAATAAAGGACAGATTATAATTTTTACCCTCTGCAAACATCTACCGATAAACGTTTTATTGTACATCTAAGTCGAATATGATATGGTTCTTTATTGATTGCTAGGCATTTTTATAGATGCTATTAATTCTATATCAAAAAGCTTTATATTTGTTCATAATAACAAACTTTATTTGAAATGATAATAACTAAAAATGTTATTAAATATGAAGAAAGAGTATTTTTTTTCGACCTTTCTATTACTAAGTAGTAATAAATGAAAAATTCAAAATTTAATACAATCCCCTAAACTATTACAACACAAATGAATTGAACAAGTAATTTAACATTGATTTTTTTAGGTCATGGACTGATAAATCTTCTATAAGAATTATAATCCCAAATATTTGATGAAAAATGCTTTTTTCACTCTATATGAAAATTTCTGAAAATAATGAGCTTTAAATAATTAATGTACATAAATGCACATCAAATCTAATCATGCTTGATGTCAAGATTTATAGCTACTAAATCACAACCAGGCGCACGTACACAAGAATCATTAGGAATTTTAATTATCATATATTCACATTTTCTAGTATTAATATTATAGAGTTTGTTAAGCTATAATATAATGAGATATATTTGAGAAATGCATATTTAAAAAGCCATAAAATTTGCTATTCATAAGCCAAATGTTGTTTATTTAAAATTTAAGGAAGTTATATATTTTTTTAATCGTGCTAATTGAATCATTTCGAAAAATCAATTTAATTAATTCTCTATATTTATTTAATTACATTGAAATTTATGAAGTATAAACAGAAAATTTACAGTTCAAATTATTGAATATTCCAAAAGTATTTACAGTTCATTATTGTGATAAAAATATTTTCAACCTGTTTTAAAATATCTCTCTTTTCGGCTCTATTTGTAATTAATGTCAGCGCTATTTGTTTATTCAAAGAATTAATCAATAAATTAGTTTTCTATCTTGAAAAAGGTCAAGAAACAGATGAAATAGCCTTTAAACAAACTTTCATTATAATAAGAAAGAAATTCCTATGCTTATTTGAGTAATCTAAGGACCATTATAATAATTAAGATTTGAAGAAATATGACTTATTTTGATTTCTCTAAAAGCAATTTACAAAGACTTTAGTGCATTAATTTAAAATGAAAAAAGATGAGAAAATTTTCAATTAAGAGCAAGGATAAGATTTCAGAGATATTTCGAAGATAAAAAAAACAGAAAAAGTTGGAAATGGAGCTTTGGAATTTCTTCGTTCTCCTCAGAATTTTTTAATTATACCTTCTTTTTCTAGGCCAGTATTTTTGGATAAATTCTTTTATCCCGAATTCTTCCAATCCTTATTAATAATAAAAATTAAATTATTTTTTCCTGAATTTTTTTTTGCTAAAGAAACTACAAAAATTTTGGGCTTTATTTCATTTTTTTTCTAGAGTTGATTACTTGTACGTATTAAAAAAATATCAATGTATATTAAAATTCTCGTTAAGATAAAAAAAAAACTGTTTTAGTATAATTTCTTCCAATCATTATTATTAATAAAATTTAAATAATTTTTTCTCGAAAATGTTTTTTGCAGAAGAAAGTATAAAGAATTTATTTCAATTTTTTTTCTGGAGTTTATTTCTTGTACATATTGCAAAATATAAATGCATATTAAAATTTTCGTTACAGTAAAAAATATCAACATGTTTAAGGAGATACTATGAATATGTTATCTAATCACACATATGCCTGAAAACATAAATACAGTAAGATATAATATGTCAATAAAGTGATCAATATAGTATGCAGAAGAATTCATTTCAAGCAATTATTTAAACTATTTGTTATTAGTAAAATAAAATGAAAAATACTGTAATAAACGTAAAAAGTTTCAGTTTCTTTAAAAGAGTTTACAAATAAAAAAGAAATTACATTAAATAATCACGGGAGCAAATACTGATTTAGTAGATTTAGATAAATATCTTTATAAATTTTCAGTTATTATTTTCTCGTATACGTAATAAAGTAAAAAAAGAGTAATCGTCTAAAAGTTTGAACGCCAGATTTTGTCGAATCTCTACGTTTTAAATCTCTCTTTCGAAAAAGACATTTTTGGAAAATGTCCCTTCTGACTGTCTATGGCAAAGATAACACAAAAAATGATTTGAATTAGATGATTGAAATTTAATATATTGTCTTTTCACCAAAATTGCAGATTTTTATCAAGTTTTGAGAAAAATTTGTTCAGAAGAAGTCCGTCTGTCCGGCTGTTCGAACATAAAGTAACACGATAACTACAAAACGAAGAAAGCTAGATAGAAAAGATTTGGTGAACAGATCTAACATCTATAGCGTAGACACCTATCAAATATTGAGCCATATTCAACTACGGATTGGCTATCTGTCTGTCTATATGTTTAGAAATAAATAATCGCAATAATTCAAAAACGCAATAAATCAATTTTGGTATGACAACTTGTGACTACATGTGCAGTGTTGTGTGAAATTTTCATTTCAATCGGCTGAGGAAAACTTACTTAAAGCACAAATTCAATTTTTGGATACTATTAACCTATTTTTATGCAAATAACTCACCAAGGAGGACACGATAGATCCAGTAAAAATGCTAAATTAATCCAAAATATTTCATGGTTATTGACACCAGTGCCATGTAAGACAATCTATGGCATGACAAATTTATTATAAAGTAGGCGAAAAAGTTTTGGGAGATTAATCATTTTTAGAAAACCGCTATTTAATAGTTTTAGCAATCTTTAGGAATTAAAAAAATTATCACTATTATCCTTCTACAACATTCACACTTTTCCAGGCATTTTATTAAATATCACAGTTAAACATTTACCAATAATCTTATATTAATCATTAGTGTCATTGATTTTACTTACCAGCTATCACATACACGTGTGAAACCAGGTGAGCGCCTATTCTCCTTGCTGTAACACGACTCATCAAACTCAAGATCAGTACAACCGCTCCACATCCTTGAAGAACACAACCAGCTCCATATAGGACACAAGTTCCTTGCCAAGAACTTGACGGAAATCTGGTGACTCCGAATCTATGACAGTGGAAGTCCGTCTGGTGTAAGTCTCTGTAACAGACATTGAACATACCCAAAGTGTACACCAGGGAAGACCGGTCATAGGTCAGAATGGTAAGTTCATTAGATGACAAGGTGTTGTTCTCTCGAACGAACCATTCCGTTTCAACGAAACCGATGGTGCAGGTGAGAGTGACTAGAATTGAAAGCATTGTCCACAGAGCTGTTACTGTCCATGAGGTTTTCCACCTTTCCATATTGTCATAATGTTTGTGTTCGATAAGTTCCTTGGTGAAACTGCACCATAAAGGTGTCCGCAGGACAACGTAGTCGCTGGAAGATATTGATTCAGTTCGATCCATTTGGAAATATTCCACAACTTCTTTATACATAATTGAAACAGAAGTTTCTAGCAGATGGGAAAAGTCTTTAAGGAAGCAGATGGCATGTGAGTTTTTAAGTAATTCTTTGGTGTAATGAGTTCCTAATGAACTACCAAGTCTTTCATGAAACTTTCAGCTATTTACACGTTTTTTGAAAGAAGTTTTTTTTCAATCTGTTTTATGCCACATCGAAGAATTTTTCATGCCTCAATAAACCAATGAAATACTCTCTTATTCTTTTTAAGTGAAATTCTTATATTTTCACAGTTTAGAAATAATTTTAATTGTTTTCTTTGCTATTGCAGTCAGAAAGTCAGAGCTTTAAATTTTTTCAATGCGGAATTCTTGAATAAATCGATAGAATTATAATTTATTCATCATTTTTCATACATGAATCCAAACTAAAATACATTATTTTTAGTATATTTCTGATTTAATGATAGTTATATTATACTTAAATTTAATTCAATAAACTGTAAAAAGAAATTATTGTAAGTAACGATATGCGCTATCTAAAATTAGTTACAATGTTCAATTGCCACTATTTAAATTTGATGGAAAGATTTATTTTAATTTATTAAATTCATAAATTGAAATTATTTAGTTAAATTTTCAAAAAAATTAAAACTAAATTTTATGAAAACAGTGCAAGTTCAATTAAACGAACTTAAGACGATCAAAAGAAGATAAACATCGAGTCACAAGAAGTTACTTTCTCAAAAAATTTATTCTGATTAAAAAGTTATAATTATATTAAATTTTCAGCAAATAAACATTTGCGAACAAATAGAATTTAAATTGGTGAAAAGAATAAAAGTGCCTTTGCCTTTATTTATGCAATCTCCTTATAATCCTTTTAATGAGAAAATGCCTTTAACGTTCGGGCAAACAATTCCGAATACTGAGTGCTAATTTTGGTAATTGTGCTTCAGCAATAGAAAAGGATTAAATCTGTTTGCCTCCCACCAAAAGCAAGTCGACTCACAAGTGTTAATGAGCAATTATGAAGCATTAGAAGTACCACGGAGGATTTAGCAAACTGTTGCTAATGATGTTAGGCTAAAGTAGTTGCTGTGTCAACAACAGATTATGTGTCGCATCTTTTGATGTAGATTTCTGTTTTCGTGAAGATTATTCTGGGGAGAAATTATTGCTTTCTAAAGAAAAATAATTATTCATTTGTTGTTTGAAGACAAAGCATGTAGCGAGAATTTGTTTAGAGAAGCTTTATCTTTGACAAAATTAATTATTTCTATTTAAATTAATTTTTTTCTGTTACTTGTTACGAGTTGAAATAAAAATTCTATTTTGAAATAGTTTTCTTATTGGAATATTTTAAAATAAAAATGTAAGTTAAAAGTGAATTGCATTTTAATTTTTTTCTAATAATACCTTTAAATAAAATGTTACGTTTGATTTAAGAAAATTTATGTTAATATGGAACACATGGATTAATTTATTAACATTATTCTTAAAATAATAATTTTAAAAGTTCCAATTCATAATTATAATTTATTCCTTAATATATAAAGTTAATTTTCGTTTTAAGATTTAGTTTTAAGTGTTAAAACGAATTCATTATTTAAAATTTAAGACGTGATTATAACATTATAGAATAATTTCAAATTTCAAATTTTTATTTGTGTAATTTCTCAAAATTTTGAAAACGAAGCTTTTGTTAATAAATTACAAGTTTATAATTTTAAAAACAATTTTAAATTAATTAAAAGATAATTAACGTATCAAAATCAAATTTATTTGATTTTTTTCTTCTTCTTAATTATTTAGTATAATTGTAAGGTTGTCTTTAATTTTTAAATTTAAATATTAAGCACTGTTTTTATTAAATCATTATTTGGAAAGAAAGGAATAAAAATCATACCTGATCCAAAAAATTGATTAGAACGGGAAATATCTATTCTATAACACTGTGTTTACCTTTAATAAAAGTAGAAATAAATCCAAATGCAATGTCCTCTATTAATGGATTATCAATTTAGAAATATTCTGAAATTCTGATTTGCACTTTAACTTTTTGTTCCACCAAATTAAAAAATTTCGAGAATTTAAAATAATTCTTCGAATTATGGCATTGAAATAGTTCAATATCTTCGAATTAAATATTTGCAGGATAAAAAGAAATTATCAAAATTATAGAAGAAATTTCCCACTTCTCTCATTCACGTGGCCAAACATGATGCTGCTTCAACCATCAAAGCGACGACTGCTTCTTGCCGTTCTCTTTCATCCATTGGTGGACTTCGGCTTGTGTTAACTCCTCTTATCCAAGTACTTCGGAGCTTGGCGAGATTCAGAAAGTCGCCAAGTTAGCAACCGTAGATATTCCAAAGTCATTTGTTTTCTTGATTTTAGTCCAATTAAAAATTCTAGTTAAATATTTTTTCGGAAAGAATAGAAAGTATTTTACAGTTTGAAAATTTTCTTAATTAAAAATTGTTTTAATAGGACGATTAAAATTCATTAATACTTTTTGAAACCTTTAAAAGAAAGAGTCCCAGAAGATTAAAGAAGTGTTTTCAACTAAATAATAGCAGGAATTATTTTTGATAAAAATATCTTGTTTGTATTCAATAAAATGTAATATAAATGCAAATTCCGATCAAATTATATACTTTTTTAGTAAACTGACAATAAGTACTAGTATGATATTAAAAGATTTATCCTATTAAAATTTAATGCCTCATTTGTATTTTTTAACCAAAATTTAATGGAATGTTTTAAATTTGAATTTATAAAAAAATTTCTTTTCTCTTGGTGCACCATCATTTATTTTATTTTTATCAATAAAAATAATATCATACATTGAAGCTTAATTATTTTGTCAAAATTTGAATATTTGTTTGACTATTCTTTATACAAAAATAAAATTGTAATTTACGTTTTTCTTAATTCTCTTATGCAGAAATTAAAAGCATAATTAATTAGTTAAAGTTTTAATAATGATAGACTCATGTATTATTTCCCAGATAGAAATTGAGTTTTAGTGCTTTTGAAGGCTTAATTATATTCAGAATAAATTTTCTCTTTGTTTTCTAGATTAGAAGTTTAAACAATGCATATAAAACATATTTAGTTATTTTTTTATATTTCATTTATAAAATGTAATTTTTTCTATATTTTTTTCAATTTTGAATTGAAAAAAATGAAATGGATAGATTTTAATCTTCTTTTCTCATGTATTTACTTATTAAAAGTTCTATATATGCAGTTAATTTCATTTATTTTAGAATGCATTTTTACCAGTATATTAAAAAAACCTGTTTACTTCAGATTAGTTATATTCTTCCACTTACATTTAATTTCAATAAAACATAGAAATTAATTGAAATGTTAGAAAAAAAGTAAATGATTATAGGATTTAAGTATGTCTTGAAGTACATTTAAACGAAGAAAAAAAAATGTTTCATCTTTAATTATAATATACAATGTGATATTCTTTTTGAGCTGAATGAAACAATTGATGCATTCACTGTCTCAAGCATTTTGTTTGTCTTTCTGTGAATTTGCGGTAGCAAAATTGACAAATTTCTATGTTTATTAATCTGTTTGAACTGATTAGTAATTGAACCCCTTTAGAGTTGTTGACAATGGATACTCTTAGCAAACTATATGGCAATGTGACATATATGAACATTCTATATTGCAAGTTGTTGGATCTAAACATTGTTGGATATAATGCATAGATACTTCTAGGTTTATAGATTCTCTCGAAATAAAAGAAATTTTAGAACTTTGATAAAAATTTTTAATTAAAATTAATCAAAAAGTTAAAGTTTTGTTTCAGTAATTGCAATTGCAGAAATACTATTTTTTTCAATTTAAAATAACAAAAAGCTTTTTAGTGATATTAATTTTATTTTGATACAAATGTTTCTAATTTTTAATAAATTTCAGCACTATATTTAGGAAATATTTTATTTTGCACTTTTTAATGCTTTTATTACTAGATTTAAAAGCATGCGCGAATTGCGACAGTAACAAATACTTGTTTTGTGCACACGTAATCGTGTATCTAAGAATGAAATTTTAAAATAATGTCAAGATACACGAATCAAGCAACGCGTGTGCAAGACATTATTATATCACTATTTTTCAAGTCAGAGGTAAAAGATTGAGTTAAAAAAACATATTAGCAATTTATATTGGAAGAAATAATAAGAACTGAGAAAAATTTCCTTTCTCACTTTTTTTTTCTTTTTAAAAGTCTTTCATACTTTTATATGCAAATATTTTTATTTCTATATTCTTATTTTAAAATTGTCTAATTATGAATATGTTTTCTAATTGATTTCATATCCACTTTAAAGCAACGATTTTAATCATATTGCAATTAAAAAGTACTAAATTTCACGGATAGAAACCTCATATACAATACTTTATTTCATCCATGAATTTATATATTGCAAAATTAAATAACTGTTTATTCACATATTTATTTTTGTCTATAATATTTATATTGAATATTATATTCATATTGAATATATAGAGTGATAACTGCTTTCATATTTTGGTTTAAATCATTAATTGTTTTTTCTTTCCGCTAAAGTAATCGTGTAATATTTTAACATAATATTTTTTTTGTATTTGAATTTTAAGATGGAATTTACTGCTATAAACGGATCTAGAGATTTATCAAATTGAAATTTTCAGCAAAAAATAAGAAGAATATTATAAATTTATTAAGTTTTCAGTTTTACGGCTTCTAAATATTGAGCTCTGTAAAACCATTTTTCGTACTTATTGATTCAAGTGAAAGGGAAACAAACTTTCTTTGTGAAAGAAGTTGTCATCTCTTAATCCTATTATGTGCTTGAATGTATGATTTTAAAATATAATACATTCTCAAATGTCCTGTTTTTACTCTTAACCTATCCATCTATTGAGAGTTTGTGAAGAATAGAATGCACATCCCCTCACCTTCTCCCCCAGAAAAAAAAACTAAGCTCTATTCTTCATCGCAGTTTTTAAAGATATAGCCAACGTTGTC
>JAPMOR010089750.1:95272-116451 GCA_026543865.1 Argiope aurantia | reverse complement strand
AAAAAAAAGAAAAGAACTGAAATTGAACTGGACGACGAGTAATAAAAAATTCTAAAACTGCACTTATATTACTCACTACACATCACCTCTCTGCAGAATAAAATCGTCCAATGAGTACTCATTTATTCTGGTAAGTGCAATAACTGATAACTATAATTTTAAAATGTTTACATTAGAAAAATTCCAAAAATGTGCATATTTTTTATATTTTACAATATTTTATTTATTGTTGATTGGTATTTATAAACATTAACAATATCATCAGCATTTCCAATTTCTTACGGATTCTAGCTAGGATTTTCAAAAATATTAATGTTGTTAGTTAAATATTAATCGTCAAGTGCTATTTTTTTTTACCGAACCAAATTCATGTTTCTGAAGACATGCAAAGCTATTTTAGCATTAATAATTAACAGAAGCTGTAACCATACAGATGGAAAAATAATTATCAGTTGTAATTAGTCTTTTAAGATTCACAAATCCTCTTATGATTGGCAGTGCTGAAGAATTTGAAAAAAAAATTCTTAAGTCTCTAACATTTCTTTCATCTATGAATGAATCCTTGACACTTACTGTTAGTTACACTCAGAACTTAATCTGCCGGAAAAGAATTCAATAAAGATTAATCTACAACATTTTCAGTTGCTTTCAACCATTAACAGAAGTATTTGGGTTTCATTGAATTCTTTTCCATACAAAATTCTTCTGAGATGTATTAGAACTTTATAAGTAAAGTTGTATTTTAGTTGACTGAAATGTTTTGTGTATGTATATGTATTATAGTTCATAAGAGTTTTTGCAGTAGTAACTCTTGTGTTAGGTCAAAAATTTTAGCGTTATATATCGTTTTATAATTACACATGTGTAGTTGTAATATCATAGAACTGTTCGAAATGCAATGACTTTTTGTTGATAATAATGTGAAAAATAAATTAAAGCAAGATATTTTAATCTGATTCTTTTGAGAAAAGATAGAAATATAAAATTTTGCGAAATAAGTGTTGAAGAGAGTGGTGAGACTTTCTTATCAGGCTTAGGGGGCTACAGTAAAAATGCCATTTTTCTAAAGATTCCAATGAAGAGAAATGAAGTTAAAATTCAGCACTACAAGAGACAGGCAACAATTTTTAAGCTAAAAATGGTAATAAAATTACATTTTTAATACTTAATTGTTTTAACAAAAAATTAATAAATATTTTCTAATTACCACAATTTGATTTAATATATAAAATAGCAGTTAAAATTTTTAATAATTAAAAATAATTCTTTCAATAAATATATAACTAATTTTCACAACCTAACAGTATAGGGAGGGCTGTTCTTTTGATCAATTGCTCTATTGAACACTTCCTTTTGTGCTCACAACTGACAGTAAAATTTTGAAATTTATATATTTAGTTCAAAAATCTCTCACCAATGACTTATTGTTTGAAAAAAATGCTTATTGTGCTGAACAATAATATTAATCGGATTTTACCACTGGAATGTAAGAATTACAATAAGTTGATGTTTGTAATGTTTTTCGACTTCTGATATATTTTTATACTATTAAGAAATTAGTTTTGGTGTGCGTCTACTACGGATAGTCTAATAATCTTATTTAGCACATACTCAAATACAAAAATCAAATTTTCAATTCCCAATCAAGAATGAATTATAGAAACTTAACCACTTTACAGTACTGCACGAATGCTATTTTCAGGTGCTTAGAAATCGAACCTTCCTGCTTTATCCGAATACCATTAAGGAAAATGTAATCCCCTTCATTAATTTTCTTTTTCTTTTTTTAAAATTTGCAATGTGTATATCTAATGAGAGGCTAGTTAAAATAGGATTGCAAAATATCTGTAAGATGATTCCCAGATCAGAATTTATTTCTTACGAGAAAAATGGTACGAATTTTTTTCATTAACTAGGTGTATCACACTAAAAATAACCACATGATTTCAGTCTGGAGTTAAAATGGAATGAAAATGAATAATAATGGGCTTCTAATAACATTAATATTGAGATTAGAGAGTGAATTTGAAGTTCCGCTAAACGATTCCGGCAGTTAAATCTTATAATAAATATAAATAATATAAAAAATGAAGAGTATGAATGACTTAATTCATGGGTGGAACATTTTTGAGCTTTAGGTTTACCGTACAAAAGCAGAATTTTAAAAAGAATATTAAATGTAAATATAATTAAAAAAATACTTTAACATTCATTATGCAGTGTAAATTGGTAAATTTTTCGAATCACCTTTAAACAAATTTATCATTTTAAATGCTGTAAATAAAAATATTCACAATTTCATCAATTTGAAAATTGCAATGATTTTGACTCATATTTGAACAGATATATGTTATTCTACTGCATACCTGTGATTTGGATATATACACTCGGTCTGAATAGATGTTAATCAAATATATGCAAAATTTTTAGCACAATATGGCAGAAAAGAAAATCAAAAAGGTTAAATGAGAAACTATTATGTTGTGGTTTTGACTACTGAGATGGGTTGCTCTTTTGGTCAGGTCAGAAGAACAATAACTTTTATTTATGTAAAACAAGGGATACTTTATTAGATACCAGATTAGAGATAACTGTAATTTGTCTCTGTTAGATTTTTTTCATATAATCTATCGCAAGGGATATCCATTCTCCAGCATGAAAAACCATTGCAATGGTAGATATGTAATTATATAAATTTTCTATTTTTATTTGCTAATGGTTCGGAGGGTTACTTCTAAAGAAATTACGAATCAAAACATTTCTGAATTTTAAGTATACTACTATCTGCTTTTCGATATACGAAACTGTGTAACATCTTAATTCTAAATTATTTATTCTGTAGATAGCTTGAAAAATTTGCTTGAAAGTTAAAGAAACGTGATCACGCCATTAAAACTTCACACAACCAGAATTTATTAAATATAAGTGTATACGTTTGTTATTTACTGTTTCTACTTCTGCTCTGCTTTTGATTTGCATATTTTCCAGTGACAATAAAAAAAGGAAGACATGTCCATCATGGATTGCTAGTCAAACTGCAGAAAAACAATATCGATTAGTCTATTGCTAACTTTCTGAAAGAGATAAAATCTAAAAGTGATGATAAATTATTTCAAGCTGTAAAATTAAGTAAAGATTTTTCTTATTCATCATGCGGTAAAAAAACAACAACAACAAAAAAAAACATGAAATATTTTAAAAAGAACAAATCTTTAAAAAAAATATAGAATTTTATAAATATCTTTTCAAAAAATTTAAACATATAAAAACTTGAGTTTTTACCATAAGTGCGTTAAAAGCCAAAAATGTTTGCTGCCATTTTAAGTCTGGGTCAAAAGTACATCAATTCCATGTCAGACATAAAATGCTATAATATCATTGACCATATGGAGTTAATAAAAAATAATTAAAAATTGAAAAATTGAAAATCCACACACACACAAGAAATGTGAAACCAAGTAAAATTAAATTCAGAAATAGAAATAGAAAAGGAAAGTTTTAAGTGAATCCCATAAAAATATTAATGCCAAAAAGCGGCCAAATGCACAAAACTCTTTTCTAAATATATTATTGTGAATACAACAGATATATCTTAAAACTTCCGAACTATTAATATAATTAATATTTAAAAAATTGAAAGTGAAATTGAAAGTGAGAAATTTTTTTCTGCGTTTTTAATATGAGTATATTCTACAGTAGTTCTTTTTTCAAACAAATTGATAGTTATTATGTACTTAACGATAACTGAGGACACACGGTATTGATCTCTTAAAAAAACAAAAAAGAATTTATATATAGACAAGGTTTTATAACTTTTAATATTAATTTCGAAATATTCAAAATAAGCTCGAATTTTAGAAGATATTTTAGCATTATATCTATAGGAGATTTACGCGACAAGAAAAAAAAATTCAATTACAGATGGATTCGAATTACATATGTTTTAATTAGACTAGTGCAGTTTCATAAGCATATGATAAATATACTAACTGAACTCTTATTTCATTATCTTATTTGGTGCCTTTACTCTTTTCTATCTGATATAAATTCCATCTGTATACAGTTTTTTTGGCAAATAAGGGGAAAAAAACGTTTCTCGTATTAGAAATGTTTTTTTCTAAATTAGCACAGTATAAGTTTATGCAATTTTCTCCCCTGCCATCCTTAGTAAGACTTAATCCTTTCAAAATAATATCTTGCAATTATTTTGGAAAGATGCCAAATAAAAAAAAGTATTTAATGACTTTAATAAAAATATTCTTTTATTCATTTGCTAAAAAGTGAACAATTTTTTTCACTTATTTTCTTCTTTTCCGCTCTTAATTTTATATTTATTACTAAAAATATTATGTAATCTAGAAAACAATTACAACTGAATTAATGTTTTACTGAAAGTAAATAACTAATCACACCCAAATGGCCTCATAATTATAAAATCAAAATTTAACTTTATGAATAATCTGGCTGATGATAAAACAAAGAAAACATGAAAAAAGTACATTAACATCAAGAATACAAATTCGTAACGCATTTCAAACGTCTAATATATAAGCACATAAATAAAAAACCGATTGCAAAATTTCAGTTTTGTTAACATAAAATATGTCAACTTTAAAATGAGACAAAAATGTAAGATTGCATTCGTTTTTTTTCTGTTTTGTCAATAAACTATTTTAATAAATTGTATCGACATATAATAATCTTTTTAAAGAACATAAAAGTTTCAAACTTTTATAAAAGTTAAAAGTTGGTTAAAGGACATGCTTTTGTAGTTGAAATATGGAAGATAAAAACATATAAATAATTATTTTAGACATTTTCTAGAGCCGTGAAATATATTTGGAGCTCTTTTTAGAAAGTACAAGATTCTTAGAAAAAAATTTAATATGACTTAAATTTCAAAAATCTTTTTAAAAAAATTGAAAATTTCCCCCTTATTAAACATTTGTAATGTCTCATATTTCAAGAGAATTATCAAAGTTAAATTTATTTTATTGTGTACTAAAATAATTTAAAAAGAGTGAATTATTACTAAATAATTTATTAATTATATTTAAAGGATGGATTAATGCAATATGTATTATTTAATTAAAATTTTACTTTTTCCCCTTTTAATGTTTGTTATTTTACAGTCAAGTACATATACTTATAAAATCAAATGACTTGTGATTCTTGAAAAGTAGGATTATTAACAAGTTTAAATACTATTAAAATAATCAGTTCAATTCAATAAAATCAAAAAGTATTCAAATATTCTTTTCGGGTCAATGTAAACATTCAGCCATCGTTAATCAAATCTGGAGTAGTAAAATAAAATGTTCTATGTTTTCATGTACAATTTTAGAAAAAAAAAACCCAATGCATTATACGGTGTATTTAAATATCTTAAATAATTAAAAAATATTTTACCTTTGAACAGTTTATTTCATAGATATCAAAGCCAAACAATTCCTTCTGGGACTATTTTGAAGCCGAAATCACAGTTTCTCCCACTTTAAAAATATAGTCTCATCATACATTGTTATTTATCCATAAATTCCACAAATGCTGAACCCATCACTGATGAATTCTGACATTAATCTCATGCGATATTTTTTCCTTTATTCTATTTCTACAAATCAGCACCGTTACCATTTATTCGTAAGCTCCTTACCCTCACCCACAATTCTCCACTTTTTATTGCATTTATGGGGGGTAGCAACAGAAATGGAGTTCTTTTATTGCCTTCACACTCCCCCTCTCTTAACAAAAAAACGTTCTTTATTTGCCCCAACCCTAGTAATGGCCCTTTTAGGAAGCATCCTGAACAAAGACCTTGGTCCTCCTTTCACCCAAGTTTTCTTTCTGCAAGTCTGTTCCCTTTTTTGGCTGTTTTTTTGTTGATGCAGTTGGCTCTTTAAAGCCAAATCTGCAGTGTGATGGGAATCGTTTCTGAAGTCCGGCCACGCGGTTGGCTCTCACAACATTGTCGTTTCCCTGGTTAACGCTGTTAGGGAACTATTCAGGTGATGAATGGCTTTATTTCAGAATGGCAACTTAATTTGTCTTTGATGATGAGGATGTTGCAGCAAGTGGAGGGAGCCATCGATTAACCGTTATGGACATTGGGCAAAAGCAAATAAATTACCTTAATTTATGAAATTAAGAGAGAAGATTAATCTACTGAGTTTCATTTCCGAGGTGGACAGATTTGATGAAGATGAATGAAATGTGAGGCACCTAATGGGTTTATTTTCTCTGAACGATCGAGTAGGATTTATGCAGGACACTTCATAATAGTTGGAAGATATGATTGTTAACAATAAGCATACAGCAGTATTTCATAATAGTTGGAAAGAATGTTTGTTAATAATAATCATACATATAATCAGCAATCCTGATATAAAAACCAGAGAATCAACAAAAATGGCTTATATTTTAGTAGAACTTTACAATTTTCTGTTGAATAGTATGAGAAGATCCTATTCATCCTTCTCGAGGTTATTAAAATCTGCAAAATAAAAAATTGTTTGTGTTTTGTATCAACAAGATCACTATTATGACAGCTAATAAAGTTTTGAAAATTTCTTTTGTGAAGGTCATGAGGGTGACTCTTAACTGACTGTTTTTACGTATTTCATCTGGTGTATCTTTTAAAAATATTTAAGAGACCAATGTTCTATTTTAAAAATGACTTATTTCGCGACGCTTGATTTAAAATGTGTCAAAGGAATTTTGAAAAACCTATATAATAGGTCTTTATGTGTAAATTACAGCATAATGGTCTTTTTTAATTACTACAAAAATATTCTTTTTAAAGTTGATAGTCTTATTTTATAATATATTTTTATTGTTATCATAATATGTCTTTATTTATCTAGTAAATGATTCCAATAAATTATTGTTACACTAATAAGATTTATAAATTTTTGAGTAATTTAAAAATCTGCATAAAAATATTAAAAGTTTTGGTATCATAATAATAACACAATTAGCAATTTATTTTGATTAAGATATGATATAATTAATTTTTCCGTTCCTAGTAACATAATAAATTTCTGCAGCTCACATTCTTTTAAAATTTAATGTACATATTTAAATACATTTTTATAAATCATATTTCTTTAACAAAAATTAACAATTATTGTAACTATTCCATTCTATAATTTATATAATAATATATTTTCTGAACTAATAATATTTTTATGCTAATAAACAATTAAGAATGAGATATTTTGAATCTTTTGACTGATAATAATTTTGTTTTCCTTTTGTGATTTTCATCTTATAATCCGGTGTTAGATTTCAAAACAGACAAGTTAATTTATATGTAAAGACAATAGCATATCCGAAAACATCTTCTGAAAACATCTGTTTCATTTCTTTTTTGAAATATCAAAAGATTTCGTTTTAATTACAGTCTTATTTTCAATGTAATAAACTTCTTCGTTGTGTTCTTTAATTCAATAGACAAATGTAAATGGTGCTTCTATATTTTCCAATAGATTTTTCTCGTAATAAGAGCTTATTTTATCATCTTAAGCATACATTTCTTCAGAAAATAAACATATTATGCAAACTATATAGACTCGAGTATTAACGGCTGTATGCCAAAATTAATCTGAACAGTAGGTTACAAAATGAGTGACACAAAATAGAATGCAGCTTTTTTTTTATTGTAATAAGATAAGAGATTAGCTTGTGTAAATTTAATTAGATTTTGTCATGTTTGTCATTGAAGCAGCAGATGGAGGCATCACTATATCTCAGATAAACACACTTTAGATTCTTCTAAAAATGTCTATTAAAGCCTTATTTTTCAAAATTGAGCTGCTTATATATTTTTAATCAGAAAAGAAGTTCACAGAGATGTCTAGACATGTAGGGTAGACAAAACATATAAAATTATCACATCTATAGAAAAAGGATTTCATGACATATGAGTGATATGTATATAATAGACGTGAATCTATAACATCGAATTCATTAAAAGTAATTTAAGTATTTTGATATAAAAGTAATGCAATATCTATTTCATAGACGGAAAGAAATATTAAATCTATTTAAATAAATATATAATTAAATACAAAAGAAAAATTATTACAATTTAAAAATTAGTAACTTATAGAATAAATATTTAAAATGAATTTAAATGCATTTTATTCTTTTATTAATAATTTATATAGAATGAAATTTTAAAGCTTTTAAAATGCGCATTCAATCCTAGGGTAGACATTGATAAGGTGATTATTAAAAATACAAATTTATGTACTTTATTCTAGTCATTTTTTAAGCAAGAGTCATCTATGATTATTAATTCATGCTAGGTAATGCATATTTTTATTATTTGATGAAAGTAACAGAAAAATTCCATTTTTCTAAAATATTAAATAGTTGGAACTTTTAATATATCTTAGGTTCTTAAATATTTTACATAATTTAACTATAGAAATATATTTTACAATTATGACTTTTTATTATTACTTAAAAATTATTAATTCATATTCGAAGTTTCTGGATTCTTTTGTATTTTTAAACAGAAATAATTAAAGCAGCGTTTTATAGCTAAATCTGTTCTTAGTTCGGCATTTAATTGGTGCCATGATAAAATTCATTCTAAAAATGAAATCTAAATATAATTGTTGTAAAATTCCTTAAGAAAACTTACCACAAACTGAAATTTATTCTCTCCATTTTTAAACAGAATTATTTCGGAAAACAAGCTGTTTGAAGTTACTTTTTTATCCATCCTACTTTTGAAAGTTATATAAACAAAAATAAACAAACACAATTACAATTTATCCAACACGGAGCATCTTTTATTTTGAATTTCTTTTTGAGTTCCAGAAAAGCTTTTTCTGGTTCTTTACAGCTCACTAAAAAGCTTGAATGTTTTTCCACATATTTCCATCTCCACCAGCTTTTGATGAGGTCTTCCGTTGAATTTTCCATCTTTTCCTTTAAAACTGGCGTGGAAGGAAGAAGATAGCTCTTTGGAATCTGTTGTGTCAAGAGCATTGCAAATCGTTCTTTTAACTGTCTTGCTGTAGCGATGCCGATTCAAAAAAGAAAAGAAAAAAAAAACCTATTTTTTTCCCTACACTATCTTTCTAGAAAAGTCAGAGCTACCTTTAGTTCGAATGGCTTCAGTTTTCTATAAAGGAATAAGAAATGGAGCTGTGCTGAAAAATTTATCTAGGATTCCTCAGGCCTCCTGTGAAAAAAACATAAAATATTTACAGCAGAAATCATAAACAACATATCGTCTGAAGGTAAAAGAATTTATTTTCTTTGTCTGAATTTTTTTCTTGGAAATGGTTAATAATTTAATAATATTTCACAGGTTTATGATCACAAAAGCGAAAATTCGATATAAATATGGGAAAAAATTTTGGGTTAATGATATTTAGTTCTGTTTTTGTTTTATATTTCTCCCATTTCTGTTTTTATTTTAAAAGTTATGTATGCTATTTGCATATTTATGTCTCTCAATTATGGAAATGTATTCATCGAAATGAAATTTATCGTTTGGATTATTCTTTAGCGCATTAAATTCTTAAAACGAGATTTCATTTTTACTCTTACCTCTTTATTAATTTGAATTTTTTTGTTTAAAAAACAAGCATTAGAAATAAATTTAAACAGTTTTTGCAGATTATTGTTCACATTTATTACTCTATTTTTTTAAAATCCAAGATATTTACGCTTGGATAAAATGAGAAAATCCATTCAATTAATGTTATTTTATAAAACTGTTTCTTTATTTTTTGCCATTGTAATTATGATAATCTCTCATAATATGGAATTGGAAATAATTAGAAACGAATAAAAAATTTCAGCAAGAGGTATTCTAAATAGAGAAGAGTTTATTCCTTAAGTTGCAGAAAACTTATAAAATATATAGCAATTATGATTTAAATAGTTTAGTTTCAACAATTACATTTATATAGTAAATAACTCTTACGATTTAAATTTTCTATATGCAAAACAAAAACAGTCAAAAGACTAGCATTAATTAAATTCAATTATTGGTAAAAGAGCTTTGCATTTCAATGATGCATTTTACTAATTATTTTTATCAATAATTAAATAGACTGCATGAGAATAATTTGGAAAAGAAGTTTTTTATTTAGATGCAAGTAATATGCTGGGATAGGTAGTATTTTTTCTGTGGTCTCCTGGTATTTGTTACTGACGAATATAAATCCATAGGAGAAAATTCAAAATGAGCAACTCAATATAAAATTCCGCCAGTTGTGAACATATTACCACATGATTTTTTTAAATCATATTATTATACTTTATTATTTTATATTACCATTATTTATATTTTCTTTCATTTGTAATATGTTTATAGTTTGTGTTTTGTTCTATGTAAGCCAATGAACTATTTCAGATGATAAAATAAATGCATGTGTGTGCTAATTTCGTTTTGGTTTTAGATCACCACGATAATACTAACTAGTAATCAGATAGACACAAATTATTATTATTTCAAAATTATTATTGCTGGGTAACTGGTGTATATTTAATCATCTCCATAGCTCAGATTTTGTACCAGAACACTAACATTCAATAAAGTATATGAAATAAGGGCCTTTTTTCCCCCAGCATTTTGACGACGGCAGTATGCTTCGAAATATTACATGGAAACTTCAATTCTTTTTTTTTTGAAAAGGAATTTCAAACCATTTAAACATTATGAATGCCTGAATATGCATGGCAATTGTATCAAAGAGTAAAGAGTTGTTGTAATTTTTAAATGGATATATTAAAACTTTTGTATATGAATTCTTGATATCGAGTAACAAATATTTTGTCTGGGTATTTTGTTTTTATAATATGCACCTATGTTTAGAAAAAAAAGCAATAAGGTCGGTTTAAGGTATAATAAACATTTTATTTATATATGCAAAGTTTTTGAAACAAATTTCTTTAAATAAATAAGAAGAATTAATCGAAAATTTCCCAGACAAGAAACGCATCACCAGGTGGTAATTTGATTATTTCTAGAAAATAAGTGAAAATGTGTTTCAATCTTAGTTAAAACAATGAAGTAACTTGATTTTTATGAAAATTCAACTAAGATTAAACATACTCTTCAAATTTTTTAAGCATTTGAATGACAACATTTTTTAATGTTCTTTCAGAGCAACTAAATATTCTTTAATTCCCAAGAATTTTCTCTCTAATCCAGAGAAATTTCCAAGAATCAGTCGATGTTTCCAGACAGCTCATGAAGTGTATTAGAAAAGTCTTATAACAATAATAACAAGCGCAAAACATTTTGTGCCATTTTAATTAATAGAATAATGTGGACAAATATACATTTTCAATTATATATATTTGGATATTTTTTTTTAAATATGAAGCTTCTTCAGCGTTTTTTTTTCTATTCTTGAATTTGAATTTTAAAACTTCGATTTAAATTTCAAATTAAAAAGATAAAAACGTCTAAATGAAAAGTTTTCAACAATTTATAATAATTTTAACGTTTCTTAAGCAAAATCTAAGAATCCATTTAGCAGTTGTTTAAACGGTTGTATTTAAATATTGAAATTTTTTTATACGCGTTATTATTATTTACTTCCATTAGAAATTTATTGGAGATTTTCCATACAATTTCTGGAACGGAAAGGAAACAAATTAGCAAGGTATTTTTCCTGTGTTTTGTATTTTTAATTTTGAACTTATTCTGCACTAATAACAAACAAAAATGTGGAGTAATTAATCTAGATGAAACGTTGAAATATCTGGGAAACCAGAAATGTTCGCAACGCAAATAAGAAAGTTAATATATCCAATCAATATTTTTGGGAAAACATGGTGGAAGTGATTCAAGATAAAGTTTATTCAATTAAAATGATCGAGAAATGAAATAAATAAGGACGGAATAAAGCCATTTTGCATAAAAAAGAAAAATAAAATACGCGATGCTTTTGACATGCGAAACATGCCAATCGTAGCTTTTATGCCATTATCTTTTATTTTTAGAATCGACCAAATTGATATAATATATGACAGTTTAATAAAAATTTAGAGGATCTCTTTCGTTATCTAAAGAAGAAAAATATTGTATTGATAATAATTGATGCTTATATTATAAGCTGAATGAATTTCACGCGTTATACTTTAACAATATGTTTGAATGAAGAGATAAAATCTTGAGTTTTAATTGTCTATCTTATTATATTTAAAATCAGACGCTTTACGGGACCAACTGGTTTGACTTGAATATTGGCCGTGTTTAATATGAATTAAATCTATTATTAAAAACTTGATATTTATAATTTCTTCATCTAGGCATTTTTAAGAGAAAAAAAATTAAATTGTCCTTTATAACCTTTTGAAAGTAACCTTATACCTCTTCTGTTTACAGTGTTTATGAAAAACTCCTAAAGAGTCGGGTCTTATGATTACGCAGTGCAATTAAAAACTGTCTGGATAATCTACTTCAAACTGCACATTGTCTTTTGTTGTAATATAATTTCACTTTCTTCTTATGTAAACTGTCATATATAGGAACTCTTTTTACTTTAGCTTTTGGCAATATAGGAAAATTATACGAATAATTATATGATAAAAGAAAAAAGCAATTTTAATTTTATTGTAGTGAGGAATTTTATTGTTGAAAATGACACAAAAATATATTTAAAAAATTATCGAAAGTCAGAAAAATTACCACAGCTAAACTGATCATTAAAAGGGAAAAGATTATGAGTTTTAAAATAGTATAAAATTCGGATTTGTGCAATAGTATTTTGAGAATATCATAAGAGAACCCCCCCCCCCCCCTCTAATTTCTCTTCATTTTTTATTGGTTAAAATTTTAGATAGTTGTATATTTTTTTCTCTCCAAATTATATCTCAGTCGAAATTGATAGCTCCAAGTAAAAAACTCTGACCTGTGAAAATCAACACGCATATAGTCATACTTATTTTTAATTAAAAATAGTAGATATAAGTCAATTTTCTAAGTATAAAGGATGCAGAAAATCATTATTGTCATTGAAGCATGCATTTTTTTAATGGTTTGTTTTATTTGCAATCATACGCAATATAAAGCTCCAAGTCAAACAATCTGACCTGAAAAGCATCAACATGGATACAAACATACTTATTTTTAATTAAAAATAGTAAAGAAAAAACCATTTTCGAATAAATCATTATTATCTTTGAAGTATGAACTTTTTTTTAATGATATGTCTTATTTGCAATCATACGCAATATAAAGCTCCAAGCCAAACAATCTGACTAGTAGAGCATCAAACGCATAAAGATTTAATTAATAATAGTACAGAAAAGACAGTTTTTGAATAAATATGTTTAAAAGAAATGGAAAATCATTATTATCTTTTATGGTTTGGTTTTCTTCATATCTTTTTATGAGTTGTTTTATTTGCAATCATACGTAATATAAATTTCTTAGTAATGATTGCTAACAATGAATAGTAAATTATGTGATCAAGTTCAATTGATCTAAAAGCTTCTAGTCTGTGAATATCTGTGTTGTTTCTTCTCAAACTATCGCCAACTCTTAAGTGGACGCTCTGATGGTCAGTCCCAAGTGTTGCAATCTTGAAAGTGGATTGCGATGCCTCCCGCAGGCTTTGCTTAAGGACCATCCCAAGACTTTTAAGAGCCTTTCAAGTTTCCTTGTGAGGTGTGAGTTTCTCCTGATGCCTCTTTTAGAGCTGCGTCTTATTGTTTCACTCTGGGTCATCTTGGGATTTCAATTTAAAGAATGTGATTTGGAAATTTTCTCTTTTAAAAAGTACATGCAATATATTTCTCAAGACTTTTACTTTTTTTGCTCTGAAGACATCATCGCATACTATTTTTAAATAAAATATTGCTGGGAAGTGTTTGCATAACTTTTTTGTTTCAGAAACAGAATCGAAAGTTGATTGCTGATCATTTTAGGACCACTTCGTAAATTTTCCCACTCGCTACTTCTTTTTACTTTTTCGTAGACGTAATATAGAGAAAGTATAGTAATCATCACAAAATTGACTTGAGATTTTGACGCATCTACACGTTTTAGATTTCCCTGAATAAAAAAACACATTTTTGGGAAATGTCCACCTATCTGTTTGCCTGTGACAAATATACTTCAAACCCGCTTTGAGATAGATGGTTGAAATTTGGTGTCCGGTCTTTACACTAAATTTGAAAATTTCTATCACATTTTGAGTAAAGTCTGTTCAGAGGAAATTCATCTGTTCGGCTGTTCGAATATAAAATAACACAATAATTACAAAACGAAGAGAGCTAGATAGAAAAAATTCGGTACACAGATTTAACATCTATAGTGTAGACACCCGTCAGATTTAAAGCTAAATCCAACTACGGTTGACTGTCTGTTGGTCAGTACTTTCAAAAACATGTAATCACGATAATTCAGAAATGCAATAACTTAAATATATCAAATTTGGTTTGTTTATTTTGCGATTATAAGTGCAGTTTTCCCTCATTTTTTTCCAATTGGTTGAGAAAAACGTGTCTAAAACGCGAATTCAATTTTTTGGATACTTCTAACCCTCGCCGGGGATTACTTACCAAGGATGACACCTTAAATTCTGCAAAAATGCCGCGAAAGTTAATATTTTGTAATTTATGT
Source organism: Argiope aurantia (assembly GCA_026543865.1). Lineage (NCBI taxonomy): Eukaryota > Metazoa > Arthropoda > Arachnida > Araneae > Araneidae > Argiope > Argiope aurantia. The sequence goes on along the minus strand of JAPMOR010089750.1, from coordinate 101,852 downwards.
ACGCCAATGCCATCTAAGATTTTTCTCTGGCGACAAGTTTATTAGAGAGTATGCGAGAAGGTTTTGATGAGACCACTCCAGCTGGATTATTATAAATACACCATCGCATAGCATTTTAAAATGTAATAATGCTGGGGAGTTTTTGCATACCTTTTTAGTTTTAGGGATATAATCTGCTGACTGCTGATCATTTTAGGGTAAGACATCGTAAACTTTTCCCATTCGTTGATTCTATTGAGCTTTAGTTAAACATGTAGACTTGGTGTCCAATAGAAATAGGTTCTTGAGGGATTGGTTCGTGATCTCAAAACAATAAAATAAATTTACTTTGAAAACTTTAAAATGCCATATTCTAACCAGAAGCAATGGACCAAATTTCGAGAATATTAATGTACCTGAGAATGAATGAAAATTCGATTACCTGATTCTAATTCGCTTGAAGTAAATTAAACCAAAAATCGCCATTTTACAAATTTTAATAAAACCAAGACGTTTTTATAGATTGTTCATTTTTTAATAGGTGTCGAAGATTAAGGAGCAAAAAGTGATATGAGAATTTTTCATAACCTAATATTTTTTTTAAATGATCTCATAAGGGATAGTGACCTGCAGTTAAGAACTTTTTTAAAGACAGATTTCACAAATATTTGTTGATTCTTTTCAAAGATTTGTTTTTAATATATAAACAAAAAACTTTGTTTCTTTTTATTATTTAGCATGTCTTTTTATATAAATTAATAATTGAATTTAAAAATATAAGATTTTTACTAAATTTCAGTCACACAGTTAAATATAATATGTCGAAATTTGTAATTATATGGAAATATATATATATATAAGTTTGTACGTAAGTTTTACTTATTCTAAATTTGAAATATTGTTTTGATTTAAATTGCTATATCTTGAACTCTATCCTCCAAGGAATGATCTGATTTTAAAAAAATCTTGGTTATCCCAAAATCTAGTGTATCATTAATCGTCATGATATGATATTTTTTCTAGCATTAGATGTAGCCATCATATTTTTTTAAATCCAATATTTAATGAGCAATAAAGGTTTGAATATTTGAACATTAATTAGACGAAACTGTTCGTTTTTATAAAAATGGATGATAAACGTGTTTTTAAATGCGTGTAGGATTTCTTTGTTTTTAAAAGTGGCTGTTTCAGGAGGATTCTACAAAAAATTATAGAAATATCTCAGCTTCTAATACTAGATAAATTTATTTTTGTTTTGATATAGTGACAGTTACATTGATTATTTAAATTTCTTGCATTTTATATTTGTGAAATATTGTATAAATTTATATCTTGTGAATTATCTTATTTTTGCTATTTAATTTGTTCTTCTATTTAAAGACTTGGCTTCCAACTTTTTTAAAAATCATGTTTACTTTAAATACTCGAGACCAAAAATATATTCCGGAACTATATTGCTAAATTAAAAAAAAATACATAATTAACATTTTAGCACATGCCTAGGGATATGAACTAAGACCCAGGTATATAATTTAGGTGATAAAATCCAAATCTCATCAATTTAGATTGTTTCATTTTTAAAATTATCTTGTTTATGCACAGACTAATCTTAAATGATTCCAAAAGTACTTTTTTACCCTTTAGTAAATTTAAAATGGGAGCATAAGTTAAATGTGGCGTTACGTTGAGATTTTTTTTTTACTTTTATTATAATTTTTTAATGCTGTATGCTGTAAAGTAAAAATAAGCTTTTAAGGAATAATGTTACTTTTTACAGTAATTTTACAGTTACTTTTTCACACAAAATAGGATTATTTTGAAGTAAAAGAATTATTTATTTCATGACTCAGAATGAATTTTTATTCCTTTTAAATGAAAGCATCAAATTTATTCACTTCTTAATCATTTACATCATTTGCAACACTTACTTGTTTTGTCGTGTCTTCAGTTTTAAAAAAGTTAAATTTAGGAGTACATCTCTCTGTGTAGCTAGATTCTAACGGTAATACCCAAAATTTAAATTTCTGCAACACTTTCACATTCTAAATCTTTCTAAATAGGTATCAAAATTCACCCTTGGAGCTTAAGAGCGGATTGTATGACTCACAAAGAGAAAGGGAGATCTAGGTGAGAATCAGATTAGCGCGGCGTCATCATAATGCACTTTGATACACAGGGAATGAATGCAGAATTTTTTACATCCTCTGAGTTCGAAGGGTCTCTATTCCTTGCCTCACTGCGCATGCTCCTGTGAATCGGATTGAGTCATCAACTAGTGAAATAACTTCGTGGGAAAAGTGGAATGAAGATTGTTAACAAAATATGACTGTCAAATCCAAATATTCAAGATTGAAAAGCTATTCGTGAATTTCATTGAATAATATAAAAATAATAATAGTGAATTTCAAAACCAGACTTCAGTTATCCAATAGGGAAGAAAATTATAAAGATGAATTCTGAGTTTGTTGTGAATACATGCAATTCAATTTTTCATTATCTGATGCTAAGCATATAGAAATTTCTTGTGAAAATAGATTTACCACCCTGCCATAGGCAGTACACGTGATCAATATGTTGGAAGAGATTAACATTGGGATTTTTTTTTCAAAATTATTGCTACTATCAAATTATACTAAATTTTTCAATATATTTAACCAAATGAATAATCGAAATGAAAACGAATAAACAAGGTATCTAAATTTCACAATTTGTAGAAAATATATTATATTATGAACATTAATACTACTAAAAATGCAATCTGCCATTAAAATTTGAATTATTAAGAGACTTAAAGAAAACTAAGTTAATGTCATTGGAAACAACATTTGGACTATTTTAGAACAGATTTTGTAATTTTGAGTCCCAGTAAGATAACGGGAGTAGCACTTGAACCGGTACCTTTTCTCCAAACTTCCACACCATATTGAAGGGAGAATGTTTGAAGAGGCAGTGTAACACAATTTTCAAGACGGATCTTCAATGGAAACTGGTTTCAAGTCTAGAACGCTTTGGCCTCGAAGTCGAGACCTTACCATTAGGCCCCCATGCCCAGCTTTCAAAATAATAATAAATGAATGGAATGGGCTATCAGTTTGTATTGAATCCGCATTTCCGAAGGAACCAAAATCTTTCCGTAGGTAATGCCATTTGAAAAGTCTAAAACATCTGACATTCGAAAAAAATCTGCTGTAAATGGACCATTCTTTTTGTATCTGTATTACATTCAAAATTTTCACATTTACAAAAAAAAAAAAAAGCATTGATGATATTTGTGAAGTAAACAAGAACAGTAAGCAATTGTTTACATATAAAAAAACTCCAAGAGCCTGTTAATTTAATGTAAATTAGTTAATGATTAGTTTTTATATATAATCATTAGTATATAAAAAATTAATTTGAAATTTTTTAAACATCCCATAAATTGAATATTATGTTTCAGAAAAAGTGTTTTAATTCCGTTTTGTGTTTCCCCAGAATAAAATCAATTTTATACTTTTTGGTTTCAACTTTTTAATCAGATATGGAAATTAACTTAATGCAAGAAATAATATTTTAAATTATAAAGCATTTAAAAAAATTTCTGAACAACTTTAAAATCGTGCTTCGATGACTATAGTGTCATTTGAACAAACCTTTCGTCATTATAAATTCACATATTTTAGGAGAAAAAAGAACATTTAAAATTTTTTTATTCCTTTGATAAAAAAAGTGCAATTTAGAAAAAAATTATGGTTTAGATGATATTTCAAATTTATTAATAATTAGAAATCAATAATATGATATTGTTTTTGAAAAAGCTTGATGACAATGTTCGAGAAAAACACAATCAAATAAAGTTAGAGATAGATTGAAATTCTGTCTCTAACTTTCTTTGCAATTGCCATTTGAGTCATAATTTTCTATAAGAGATGAAAATATTTCAACCTTATAACTATAGTCTTTATGCCGATCAAAATAATATTTCTTCTACATGAAAATTGAACTTTTTTTTTTGTTGCTACCAGATTGAAAGCCAAAAAATTTTTAAATGTTCTTTAAAATTAATATAATTCATGAATGTTTGAAAACATTGAACATCTTATTTGATTGATTCATTTCATGAATGATTTTTTTCACCAATAAAATATTATATTAATAACAATGCTCTTTTATTTGCTTTAAAAGCTGTGATTCATTTTTTCCATTTATTTTTATTTAAAATCAGTAATCAATTGATTGAATTAAAATTTTGATCATTTGAGTAATATCAAACAAAAATCTCTGCATGTTTTTGATTTTATATTTTTTATTCTTTCTTGATTCTACTTCTTTGTAAAAGCAACTTATCTATTCTTTTATGTAAAAGTAATTTGTCATACACATCATGTTGTTAAACACATCAGTGCTTTTAAGAAGCACTTTTCTGATACATATATGAATTCCATTGAGAAATTATAATGATAATAATAAATGTTAATGCTGCTAAGGCTCCTCTATTAGCATATTATGTATATATGCTGTCTGACGTATGATTAAAAATCTTGCAAGATATTTAATAATATCAATAAATAGATTTAGAGCTATTTAATTTTTAAGGTAGTTACCTCTTGAGTATTAAATGCACCCTATGGATGAATTCTCATACTTTTAAGAAAAAAAGTTTCGAAATTTTAAAGATACCCCTCCCTAGAATTCTGGAACATATTATTTCATATAATCTCTTTTACACCGCTTTAGAATGCAATAAATAGGCTTTTTAGAATTGACAATTTTATTTCCACATATTTTTCTAATTTATTATACTTTTGGAAATAGTTTCAAGTATCAATGAGGTTTTTCATGATTTTAGAAATCGCATTTATACGCGCTTTCGTTGCAGCGATATTAAATACATCTCAAAATCAATGTTATTTAATTAAAAAATAAAATAGAAAGGAAACAAGTCTAAAATTATGCTATAGGATAGAATCTCCTTTAACTTTTCTTTCACTATATCATCAAAGTTTTCCTATTAATTTAACATATTTGTACTTTGTACTAAATAAAATTTTCTCTTTTCAAAAGAACTGTGATCCGTTCATGTTGTCCCCTGAGGCCATGATATTCAGCTAACCAATTTGTATAATGCTATTAAGCAGACAAACGGGCAGCGTGGACATCTGGTCGGTTCATTTTAAATGGAGAGGATCAAGAACCGTTCTCTCAACTGTTTATCCGAGCAATTTCAACTGCTGAAGCTTATCAACTGGAATTCAGGTGCATGTGATTGGTTCGATTCCTCTTCGCGGAATTCGAATACAACGGAGTGGATTAAACCTCTTCATTTAAATCTCTTTTTCCGTATTGGGGGGGGGGCGTATATCGGGTAAATACGGGGGCTTTATTCTATCCATATTTGAGAAAGAGAAATTGAAAGATTAAACCCTTTTCGGTTGAAATGAAACAAGTCATTTTAATTAATATTTTGTTAGATTAAATATTAGATAAATCTATAATTTGAAGATAAACTAATTTTTTCATCTCAAGATGTATTTTCGAATTTGTGGGAGTTGTATTATACTTAATGGACAATGGATCTGTGAAGCAAAGGAGTGATAAATAGTTTATTTAATAATTACTTTCTTAGCAAACTATTTTTTTCTTTAATTTAAATAAGCCAATTTCTTTAAATGAAACTGTATTTTCAAGTTTTTGAATACTTATATGATGAATTTAGGAAGCAAAAGAATTTTGTGACTAATATTTTGAAAATTTTACAGCCTCTAATAAAATTTCTTTAACAAAAGTTAAAAAAAGAAAAAAAAACGCAATAGCCAATTATGTATTTGCAGTAGATGTATTATCAATTTCAATCCTAAAGTAAATAATTTTTGATGAAGATCACGCAGATTATATTTTAATATTCCTTTTTCTAATTAAATATTACAATAATTAAGTTGATTTATTTGAATTATTAAATAATACTGTTTTAATCGAATAATTAAATATTTGCTTAGTAAGATGATAAACTTTATCATGCAATAAATCTCTAAAATATTACAAATTTTTATCAAGCTAATAATTTTGCTGTTTTGTCATCTAATATCTACTTAATATTTATTGATTAAAATGACTAAATTATATAACTACACTGTCTAAAATATTGAGTTCAATAGTATTTTAGTTGAAAAGTTAATAGCCTTGTTTTGACAATCATTATTAGACGAAAATCATAAGAAATGCAACTTGGGGTTTTTTCAATCTTTACTTAACACACTGTTGACGACAATTGTTACTCAACTATTTGTGATGAGGGACATTCCTTTACCAAGATAAACTGTAATCATTCTGTTTTTTCTGAAATATCATTACGTATTGGCAATAATTTGTATTAGAAACTTGCAGTTATGCATGGAAAAGAAAGCCAAAAACAACAACAACAACTAATGAATTGAAAACGACCGTCGATTTATGTAGATGGATTATCAAACAAGCTTAATTATGCCAAAAGTAAATATGAAATTAGTGAACAGAGAGATAATGATATATTTTTTTCCAAGAAAAACTACTTGCTTCATGTTCAACCGGTTATATATCGGATGATTATATCGGATGATTATATCGGATGATTATATCGGATGAT
>JAPMOR010089750.1:57643-95262 GCA_026543865.1 Argiope aurantia | reverse complement strand
CGGATGATTATATCGGATGATTATATCGGATGATTATATCGGATGATGGAATATATATATCGGATGATGGAATATTGCAATGATAGATTGTTGTTTCTTGTAAGGGCATTTTAGATTGCAGATGTGGTATGGAGTTTAGCATTTTCTTTTAAAAATCTTCAGCTATTCGCCCATGGACGGCATCACAATGAATTTTATCTGCATTTTGCTACATTTTTTTTAATATTTAGGAGCTGTAAAAATGGCATTAAAATATTGTTTTAATTTATTATATTACTCAGAAATAACTTTTGATTGATATGTCTTTTATATCATTATCAAAATTTTATAATTGTCATATTCATAATTTGAAAAGAATGGAATTTTTCTTTGGAACTGAAAAATTCCACTAAGATCCATGTTAAAACAAAATAGATTCAACAAAAATATTCATAATAAAATCCAGTTTCAAGCTTTAATTTTAAATATTATTTGAATTTTTATTTTTAATATTTCTTATTTGATATTAACGATTATTAGCTCATCTACATGTTGGAAAAAAAAGTTAATGAATTAATTTATATTTAGCTTGGTTATAATAAATTTGTGAAGAATTCTCTGATAATAAAGACTGTAATGGATAACTTTTATACACTATCAACAATACGCATTAATCACATTAGTTTTCTTCACTGAAATTAATAAATAAATAAATTAATTGTTATTATTTAACGGCCTTTCTTTAGAGAACAATTGTTTTGGGTCAAGAGACAGCATTTAATTTTTCGCAAGTTCTCGGTTCCCTTCTAATGTATTTTTTTGTGAGAATGTGTGATAACAAAATTTAATACCTATAGCTCTAGATTTCTATCGAAATGCTGACAGAGATGATTGAAAGAGATACACTTAAATAACCACTAAAATACGTATTGTTTGGCAACGGCTTTTAAAACCCTTCGCCCTTTTGCGCATGCGTTAGGATGGGTTTAATTCATCAAAATAGGGGTGAGAGGAAAGATGAAAAGAGGAGATGTTTAGATTTAACAATAAAATAAACTCGGAATACTAGCGGGCTGAATTAAAATAATACTGTCAGAAACGACGCGATACTCACATACACTTGAAAAAAAAATTGAATAAAAAAGTATCTAATAGGACGAAAATCAAGGTCAAAGAAAGATGAAGAATTCCGGAAATGCGTTCATCCTTCCGCATTCCTCCCCTTAATGAGATAGAATCGTCGAAAAGTGGTCTTCTCAGAATACTGAATCGAACAGTAGACATGTTTGAAATTGATAGGCATTAATTTTTGTGCCTAAAGAAAAACGACCAAGGATTCATTCATTTATAATATCTGGAATATTTCTATCTAAGACTATGCATTAATTAATCTTTTAAATATCATCAAATCACTCTATAATATTTGGGTTGAGTCGAAATTTCTAGGCAACGGAATGAAATACAACTCTTTAAAAGACCATTTTCCTTCAATGGTATATTAAAATATTTTCGTGATTGAAATTGTTCTAAGAAAAGACATTGATTTATTTAATTTTATTTGTTAATTAATTTTATAAAATAAGTAACAAATCAGGTAAAAACTTACCGTTTAAGATAAGAATAAATATTTCTAGATTTTTATTCCATTGAAAAAATAGCGAGATTTGAATCCAACTTTTTTCTTCTTCAACAAATGTACAGATTGTGTGTACATTTTGCAACGTTCTAACAATTGCAATTGTTACTGCCTTAAAATAATGGTAACAATAATTAGTGTATATTAATTTGATTCTTAAATCATAATTCGCACTCAACTTTATTAATATTTTTTTCATGGTTTATAAAATTATGAAGAGTATTTGAAAATATTAAATAAAAGATAATTAAATAGCCTAAATCACATTACTAAATAGCAAAATAACTAAATAGCCTAAATAACTAAATAGCAAAATAACCAAATAGCCTAAATAACTAAATAGCCTAAATACAACTTTTATACACTATGAACAATATGTATTAATTTTGCATGACATTTAAAACTGATAAATTTGGTTCCTCTATGTGTGTTATTATTTGCTTGTATAACAATCAATATTTGCGAAATTTTTTTAAAAACACTATTGAAAAGTTTCATTTAAATCTGTGTAACGAAATAAATTATTATATAGAATACTAAAACAACAGAGCCATAAAACAAGACATTTTGCCGGCGCCTAACCCATTTAAGAATAATATACAACAACTCTTGTCTATAAAACTTTTCCCGAAGCAAATTCTTAAAAAGGCTTACCCGCTGTCACAAAAAATAAACGCCAACCCTTCAGTCAAGTAATGGCCCACGTAATCATACACATTACTATAGTTTAGCCAACATTTCAGCCTGCATTCACCCTAACCATTTAAAGAGTTTGAGTTAAAAGAGTCCAAAATAATGACCTCACGTCGCTACGCAAAGACGACGGGACATTTCACGAAAGGGCTAAATAATAGCGACAGCAATATATGAACGGTCCAAAGAACGGCTTTGGCTAAGTGGCTTCGGGGCATACCTTGTCCTGAGGTGGTGGTTGAAAGAAGGGGGCCGTGATAAACGTCACCGACAAAGTGCCAGCGTTAAATCCCTTTAAAAGGGAGGGTTATAAGTTGTATAAAGCTTCTGGGCTAAACGCCGCTCGGCTTAATTTAGAGCAAATTCTGTTTTTATTATTTTTTATGAATGACCCATAAAAGGGAATGGAAAATGCTTGATAGTTGTGTCTCACTTGGAGTGGGTTCGAAATGGTTGTGACAAGTGAGTGTTGGAGAATTATTAATCTCAGAAAAAGCTTCGGAATTTTATTTTTTTCTATTTGCGGTCCAGTTTAATTATTAAAAAGTTTCGGAAATCACTCATTATCCCTTTATTTTTGTTTTCTTATTTACCAGATGTAAAAAAAGAAATCCCTTAATCGTCTAAACATTTCGTATTGAAATTTTGTGGAATCTGCGAATTTTGTATTGTACTGAGTTCGGGAAAATACATTGTTGCAATTTTGTCTGTCTGTCTCTTTATAAAATTTTTGCAATAGAATTTCCTTTCCCATTTGGACGAAATTCATCAAAATAAATAGATGCGTTTGTGTATATTTTGCCACGAAAGTGCAAAAAGGAAATATTTTATCTTAAGAAATTTGGCGTAATTTTTTTTATCGCCGAACATGATTTTAGAATTCAGTTTTGGTCTAAATCCATCAACTGGTTGTCTTTCTGTAGGGCTACTTATTAGTATGATTAACTAGTCTGTAAGTCTGGTTTGATGAACTATTAAGTAGAAGCGATAACTCAATAGTTCATCAAGCTAGAAACAGCCCAGGAAGCTTAGTATACGAGTTATCTTATTAAAATTTTATATCTGTATCAAGTATTGAACAAAATCCCTTAAAGATTAGATGGTTTGTACATATATATATATCTGTGCACTGTAATTCAAAATCTCAATTAATCGGAAGAATAAAATATGGTATGTGGTTCAGAAATTTATGCTCGATTGTGTATCAAAATATATAAAATGCAAAATAGTTTGAAAGATAATTCTCCGAGTGGATGCATTATAAAATATATATAAAGTGTCCGCAAACTTTGCAAGCAATTTTGGATAATAACAGATTTATAAATATATTTAATAGAAACAAACTATATAAATTATAAAAAAAAGTTCCCAGATATTTTTCTAGCTTCTTTTAGTTCAAAGAATTCTCCTACTAATATTAAAGTTTCTTGACAAATATGTAGCCAACCGGACACTGACCTTCCATTGATAGAACTTATTTCTTAGAATGTTCTTTTTCTGTTACGTATGGAATTTTATCTGCTATTTATTCGGTCTAAAGGTTTTCTTTCTTATTTCATTTTATTTGTATATATGTGGTAGATTTTTCATTATTGCAAACACAATTCATAGCGAACATAGCTCGCTGTATTTTACAGTGAATTTGTGTTTTAAAAATATTTCTGAAAATTAAGCAATCTTTTAAGTTAGAATTGTAAAAATGAAAAACTCAAAGAATTGCATATAAGATACCTAAAACTCAGAATTTTTTAACGAAGGCTTTCTATTAGATATTTATAATCAATTTTAAACAGTACTTTAAACTTAAAAAACCTTATTAAAGTACAAAAGTACAAAGGAAATAAACAATGCTTTAATCTCTGTCGCTACTTATTAGAAAGAGAGTGAGTGTGTTTTGGTGTTTTAGAATTGACTATTTAAATATACCAAAATTGACAAAATTATGATTTAGAGAAGGGAAAAGTGCATCTTGGAGTACATTATTGTCAAAATTTTAGTGGTGGATTTTTTTTTCTGATTGTTTAAAAACTAAGCGAGATCTTTTTAGTTGGCTTTTGATTATTTTAAAAAATATTATTGCAAAAAATAGCTTTTACATTAGTTTAAAATTAAAAAAAACTTTCCTAAATACATTTTAATTGTTGAACAATTTTTAACTAAATTTTGATAATTTTTAAAAATATTTTTTTTGAATGATTTTCAACAAATGATTTCGTAGTTGCAATTAAATTCAAACTGTTTTCATTGTTTTATCAAATATTTAATCTTGTGATTTTCTTCCTTTGTCGTAAGCAGAAAGAGTCTGTAAATTATATGCACATTTTACATGCGATATCATAAAGATGAAATATGTTACTGTAAAAGACAACCTACCGTTTTGGAAAAGATTGATTAGGCGTTTATGTATTTAATGTCACAATGGTACAATGAGACTCTATTTACACAAATTCAATTTTGTTGAGGGAACGCTTTGAAATTAATCACACAATTTTTAACTTTAAAAAATATTCTTTCTTAAGAAAGCAGAAATTTTAATGAACTAAATTTATTACGCCCAATATTCTTCATTACATTTTTTTAGAAATAATTAAATATTTTGTTAAAATTTCTCTTAGACTATGGGAAGATAATTTATGAAAGCAAGAATTAACCTTATTTTTTAATGAAAAAAGAAATGTTTCAAATACAACAACAGTCAGTTAAGAATAACCACACCTGTAATCTGTCACTGTCTCCTGCAATATTCAGAAATAATTACTGAAACTTTCCAATAAAAATTCCACATAGTCTAGATGAAACTCTCTGATATATATTTAAAATTAGCTACGACAACCATAAACAATTTCCTAAACACTTTCATACAACAAGTGACATAAATCAAAGCCAAACTTTCTGTGTCTTACAAAGAATTTCTTTTACCTCTTTGTTTTCTTTCCTTCCGCCAACACCGAGGCGAAAAAACCCTAGACTCGGGGCTAAAAAGGATTTCTTAACTTTCCAGAAGCTTCCAAACTCATCTGGTTCACTCTCTCATTGCTGAATGATCTCAAGCAAATAAGAAGCCGACAGAAAAGGTCTCCAAAACAAAAGGCTTCCTGCGCCCGCGGGGATTGCAGCCAATTAAAAGGGATTAACTACCAAGGCAGCATGGGGACAGAAGTCATTATATTAATCAATGGCAAAATCACAAAACCGATTTCAGAGACGTTACATTTTTACGCACCATTGCAGCCTTGAGTCCATTTCTTTCTCAAGCAAAAAGATTTTGTCTTTTTTCTTACCTCAAGCTCTTAAAATACTTCATTCTAGTCATTTGTTTTCTGTAAGCAATTAATTGATTTAAGCCATCCGAGTTTGTTGGGGAGGGAATAAAGCAAGAGTTACTTGGGGGTTCTTCGAAGGGTATTTAAGAGTTTGTATTTATTCGTAAACTAGTGTTGCGTGAGAATATGATTTTTCTTTTCCGCTCCTATTTTCTTCACTTTAAATGAATGAATTAAAAGTTCTAAGAAAATAAACAATTGTTTTCTAAAGATTTAATAATGAAAGTCTCTATGCTATTCTTTATCATCCGCTTTAGATATTTCCAAGGGTCTTGTCTTAAAGTTCAGTTGAGCAAAAATATGTTAACTTTTTTTAAATAAATTGTTTTGATTGTAACTGTTTCCAGACTTTTCTTATTTTCTGCTTACCAGAATCTGAATGTTTTACAATGAAATTACATTGTTGTGGGGGGGGGGAGGCTTTTTTTAAGACTTCTACTAAGTCTTTCAAGTGAGGGACATATTACCATCAGGGCGTACATTTTCAAAAGTCCAAGAAAGGATTAAGGCAATATTAATTAAAAAAGACTTTAATTTATCCATTGTTGCTTTATTGTCAAACAGTGACAGTCAAAATAGTTCACACAGTTCAATTATTGTCAAACAGTTCAGAATAACTGGAATATTTAATTAGAATGTTTAGAATATAAAGCATATAAAGCAAGGAATGCATTTTGCTTTATTTCTTGCTATACTGTTTAAATATATTCGCGTACCTGATTTATGAGTTTCATTTATGTAAAATATTCGTTTTCTCAAATAATATATGAATTATAATGAATATCAAAATTTCCCTTTTTTTGCGTTTCCTCTATCATTACAAAGCATTTTTGCATTTTTATAAACAAATTTAGGAAGTAATCTTTTGAAAAAAAACCCTATCATTTATTTTTTTTGATTCATTAATAATGATACAGAATAAAACTTGTGGAAATAACCTTTTATATTTAATATAATTTGTGCACTTAACATGAAAAGAAGTAGCTTTCATTTTTAATATTTCTTTGAACTATAAAACGGTTACAAAACAAAAAATATCTAAATAATTATTTGTTTACGATTTTATAATAAATGTATTTTTATATCTCTGTAGCAATTTTCATATTTTATTTCATAATTGCATTTACGAATTATTTATCTTATTTTCCTCTGAAAATGTGCTTTTCAATGCTCATCTCTTTTATCCTTATCCCTCTGTTTCACTATCAATACCCCTCCTTAGAGACCTTTAATTTCAGAGAAGCCTTCTGATTCTAAAGAAGTATCCAGAATACGACTTCATATATTTTCGATTTTTTTCCCTTATGAATTGTTTAGCTCTTTGATTTAGAATAAAAGTTTCGTTAATTATGCAAATATTTATTGATATTTATATTTTAAAGATTCGGCAGAATTTCGTCTCTTCAGTTAATTCTAATTACTTAGAGCTCAATGGAGCAGATAACTCATACTAATTTAAAAGTGAATCTTAAAAATCTTTTACTATGTAAATATTTCAATTAATTTAAAAACCGTTACAATTTTAAATTTTTAAATGTGAAAAAGAAATAAACTCTTATTTTCAAAGGAACTAAAATAGAAATTGTCTTCATAATAGATTAATATGTTAATTGTGCAATATATTTTTCAATGCTTTCTATTTATAGGTAGCAAATACATTGCTAAAAATATATTTGTTAAATAGATTTATGTGCTAAATTTTACGTATCTTCATTCAACAACAACAACAAAAAAATGAATAGAGAAGAATTAATTAATAATTAGAGAACTTCGCATTGTTCTATTTTATTTCCTAATTAATATATAAAAAGTTAAGTTGTGGTTTTAGTGAAAAAGTAGAATCAAAGAAAAGTATGCAATTTATCTTAAATATTATCTTATTTTATTCCAATTCGAAATTTTATTATTTGAGAATGATTTAAAGCTCTTAAGTAGAATCATTAATTTAATTAAATTGCATAATATTAAGCAATGTTTAAGTTTGAAGATCACAGTGTTCAGCATTGAGAGTATATATAGACTTATTCATTGATTAATTATTAATTCAATTCACCTGTCCACTCAAATATTAGAAGATTTATTATAGTTGCAACATCTGTTCGCGAAGAAGTTGACTTTGGAATTTAATTGACTTTGGAATTTAATTTTGGATGACTTTGGATTTTTTTTTTTTTTTTTTGCAAAACTCAATATTATTTTTTTGCGATTTTATTATTATAACTTAAGTGATATGATTTCAGTATTTGTTTTGAAGACATTAAAAGGTTCGCAATCTAAATTAGTAAAAGGAAAAAAATCAATTGTATAGATATAAACTGATTTACGAATATTCAGGATTTAGGCATCTTGTAGAAAGAGCTACCTCAATAAATTATATTGGTTATTTATAAAAAAAAGGAAAAATGTTGAATTTTCTTGAGAAAATTTATAAAATACTTAATGTCATAAATAATTAAATTTTAAATGTAGTAATTTTCCTTTAATACATCTTTATCATACTCTATTGCAATATCAAATATAATTTTTTATAAAATTTATAAAATACCTAATGACATAAAGAATTAAATTTTAAATGTGGTAATTCCTCTTTAATATATCTTTATCATACTCTATAGCAATATCAAATATATATTTTTTTAAAATTTATAAAATACCTAATGCCATAAAGAATTAAATTTTAAATGTAGTAATTACTCTTTAATATAACTTTATCATGTTCTATTGTAATTTCAAATATAATTTCTTTAAATCTTGAAAAACATGCAATATAAATTTAAATGAAGAGTTTCAGAAACATTTCAAATACGAACGAAGTAGTAAAACATTCAATTATTTAAAAATAAATGTTTATTCTATTTTTAAGTAAAAGGGCGAAGTTTTTTTCTCTTCAATCGTTTCGTATCTTTTCATATAAGGATGACATATCTCCATTTCTTCATCGCTCAAAAATCATCAGTTCTGAACGAATTTTTTTTTTTTACTGAATGATTAGATAGTTTTCATAAGTAAAAGTAGATCATTATCTGGATTATGCAGTTTGTAATGCCCAAAAAATTCATATAAATATTGCAAGCTGATTAGTTATATAGATTTGAAATCTTCCATGCAATCTCTGATGTTGTAATGGGTTTGTTCAATAATATATTTGATATATTATAACTTGTATAATCAACATTACCATGGTAATGAAAGAAGTTTAAAAGTTACTTTATAAATATTTAAGAAGAGAATTCATGATGATCATTTGAAATAAGTTAATGATAATAATTTTATCAAACAATAATATTAAAGTAACTTTTTGAGAAAATGGGAATTCTTGGCAATTTAATTTTTATATATATATAAAAAAAACCTCTCTTACGTAAAGATTTCTCTTTTATTTGATAGGTATTTTTAGATAACTATTATGGTTAAATATGATTAGATTAATTCATTGTTTAAATAAATGAAATTATAAATCATTGATATTATAAATCTTCATAAAGTTGAAAAATTGTTGATTAAAGCAGAGAAATAAGAAAAAAAAAATATTTCGAAGCATCAATATTAAGCAAAAATTCTAGAGGCTTGTTGGATGTTAGTTTCCTCTCATTTTTATGAAGAATAAAGCAAGGAAATTCTGGATGTCTGAAATACTGACACAAAGAAGAGAGACATACATAGTATATTTGATTCTTCTGGTTTGAAAAAATTACTAACAACGAAATAAAATTTCCTACATTAATTTGAAATAGGTAACTGTATTAGCAGGATGTCATTTCCATCGTCTATTAAAGTAACTTCTTTGCCTGTGACAAATATAATAGATGTTGCCACAAATGAGAAAGGTGATCAAACGGCCATAGGTGTTGAAGGTAGACTTCTAAATACTCTGGCAGCAGCTCTAAATTTCAGCTATGAGTTTCTGATTCCTTCTGATTTTAAGCTTGGCCTTCCTGATGAAAATGGAAATTGGTCCGGACTCATGGGACTGCTGCAGAGGAGGGAAGCTGATATTGGAGTAGGGGGATTAGGTATGTTAAATGACAGACTGCAAGTTGTAGATTTCAGCCAAAGCTATATGATTCAAAGGATGGTCTTTCTTCTTGAGAAACCTGGCTCTCTGCCAGCAGTTTGGACATTTGTACGTACATTTGATATTGTCTTGTGGGTTCTTCTGTTTCTTATGCTTGTTGTTGTACCTTTAATATCGGCATACCTCCTTAGTATTCAGTCATCCCAGATCAAATTATTCCTTCAATTTTTCGGAAGTGTGCTACGCCAGTCATTGGATTTGAAAAGACGGTCATTAACATCCAGATTTCTCGTTGCGTCTTGGTTGATATTTGGTTTTATAATTTCATCTAGTTATTCTGCTTGCTTGCTATCATATCTGTCTTTGCCATTACAAGGTAAACCAATTACTACATTTGTTGAACTTGCTCAAGCAGTGAAAGCGGGGACCCACAGATGTCTTATGCTGAATGGTGCACCGTCAGTCCTATTCCTCACCAATGCTGAAAATGAAGATTTGAAGTATCTTGGGAACAGAATAATGAAAGATAGATGGTATTACGAGGCTGATGAAATCATGGATCCTGAAATAGTAGCTGGTAGAACAGCTGTAGTGAATACTGAATTTAATCTGCAACTATTGTTAGGAAAATTGCCTCCAAATGCCTATCTCTTATCGGAAGATGCACTAATTTCATTTAAATTCGGATTTGCCCTTAGAAAAGGTTTCTGTTGTGGGAAAAGATTGAATACTATGTTATCTTGGGTTCTATCTGCAGGATTAATTCAGAAATATCAAAGCGATGAATGGTGGAAAATACGTATAACTGCGAGTAAAAAACTTCCTGTACAGACATCTGATGTCCAACAGTTGCAACTGAAGGATTTGATTGGCGTTTTCTTAATTTTAGTTGTTGGCCATTTTCTTTCATTTGTAGCTCTTTTAGCTGAAATTATGCATTTCCGATTAAGAAAGTAATATATTTAATTTCACGAATGATATGTAGGTAGAATATCTCATCTTTGTTTATACCTGATTATCATTATTTAATTCTCATTATTTGTACTCTCTATGTGATTAAATTGCACATGTTTATGAATATGCTGGATCTATAATCTACTGTGATTTTATTACTCTCTATGTGATTAAATTGTACATATTTCGAAATCGGCTGGATCTATAATGTTCAGTGATGTTTGTTCTCTTTATGTGGTTAAATTGTACGTGGTTCTGAATATGTTGGATCTAAATATACTGTGATGTTTGTTAAATTGTACATGTTTCTGAATATGCTGCATCTGTAGTATAATTAAGTCATTGATTATGTTCTAATTTCAGTAATATAACTTAAAAATAAAATTTTGAATTCGAAATATTAATTATCAAAATAATATTAAAAAATCATAACGTTTGATACATTTTTAACTAATAATTATATAATTATAATTACATTTGATGATAATATTTTTTTATTGATAGGACAATGTTTGTGATAAAAAAATATAACTCAGGGGATCATCTCTTCGAAATATATTAAATACTAGCTACAGATGACATAAAATTATTAAAAAATGATTGCTGGGATTTAGGTTATTTCTTACTTGTAACTTATCGTATAAGTTTACATTTTCGTATCTATTGATATAAAATTTATAATAATTAGTAAATTTTATATATGTGCTCTATTTTTTGATGCTGTACAAGATAGACTATTTTACTTAAAACTCCAAATCCTTCACAAACAAAGTTTAAAATACCTAAATATGCAATTCAGAGCAATTTTAATTAAAATTTTTGCTAAATACAACTAAATTTTTGCTAAATAAAACTAAAAGAGATTTTGACATCTTTTCTCTTTTATTTACAAATATATTACTGAAAAAATATTTTTGACACCATTTCATAAGTCAAAAAAAATTATTTTTTAAATGTCTTAATTAAATTAATGTGCCATTTTTCAGAATTTTGATTGTTTTTAATGAGTATTTTTAGCATGATTTTTAACAATGCTTTAATTATTGCGATGATATTAAATTACCATTCGTTGCTTCATCAAATATTAAACTATCAAAACATGATTTCCTTCTATTTGTGACAGTTAAGAAGGAAGGCTCCATTTTCTATTTATGCAATATACAACAGAAATGAAAAAAAAAAGATTATGTACTGCAAAAGTCGTAGTACATATGTGTAGTACCTAAAATACAGATTCCTATCACCTTTGGATCCAAATTTGTCATGGTTGATCGTTTGTTTGCATGTACTTTAGCTTGTATGTAAACGCATTAATTCATAGACGCAATGATTTAAATCAATGAAGTTCGGTGTTTCATCTTTAATTAAAACTGTAGTTTTGTATCAAATTTTGGTATCAAAAGTTAGAAAAAGGAGGGTGGGGGCAAAATATATATTCTCATCTTCGATTCAGTAAAAATACTTCATTCTTCTTATTTTTTATTTCGTAACTATAGTTCATCGATTCCATTGTATAGTACATAAAAAAAACGTAATTATATTTTTAAAAATACTATGTTCCTCCATGTCACTTTTACAGGAATAACTGAAAATGTGCCTTTCAATGTTTGTTTAAAGACATATTACCAGTGATAGCATAATGCGCTGGCAATTTATATTTAAAACTTAATTTTTCTAAGAAAAAGAGAATGAAGCAGTCTTTTTTGCAAATTTTTTTATGTTTCAATGAGAAAGGAAAAATAAAAAAAAAACATCTTCCATAAAATTTCCTGTTTTATAGATATATTTATTTTTGATACAAAAGATTTTAAGTATCTATTTTTCAAACATGGAAGTATTTATTAATAATTATCAGCCAGATTTAGTACGTCCAAGACGCTAATCAGTGACAAATATCACTATCACGTAATACATGCTTTTTTTTCGATAGCAAAGTCAAAACTCTGACAAGATGGCTGTCAAATGAAAACCTCGAAAATAAATGTTTTTTTCTATGAACTAATAAATAAAATGTGAATAAGAGAAGAAAATATTCTATTATTTCATCGTTCAGAACGATTTTTTTAAAGACATAATTCAATAATTACAGTGACTTTCGTCCAAAAAAGTATATTCAAAATGAGATTAATCAATTCTGAAAACTAAAGCATATGCCGATGATTTCCTAAAACTAAAATTATGGAATTATTATCATTTTAATTTTAGGAATCATCTCATCATTACCTGAAGAGATAAAAAAGAATATTTATCTAAAAACACAAATCCTTTCTTAAAAAAAAATGTCTATATTGTCAATATATGTAGACAGCATATTTCAACTAGGGTTTGCAATACCAGTATACCGGGATACCGAATACTGGTATTTTGAGCTATTTGTACAATTTTGTAATACCGGTATTCACAAGTTTAAATACCGGTTTTTCGGTATTTACTAGAAATTTTTAAAATTGTCTCCACTTTATGTTCAGGATCTCCACCATAGCAAAATAGTATTCGTTTTTGTTTTTATGTCTCCCTAACAGGTGAAATGAATTAACTAATTAATGGCTTAATTAATTGCTTAAATCTAACTTAGTAAAACATGGATTATCCCTGAAAGATATTGCATCCATAAAGACTAATGGAGCAACAGTTATGAAACAAGTTGGAAAGTTGATTGGTGCAAATCAGCAATTGTGCTATGCTCATGAAATTGAATTAGGAGTAATAGATATATTATATCAAAAAAATAAAGAACATAAGAATTTAAATACTGTGGATATAGAAACTTCGAATTCCGACTTTGAAGAGAGTAAGAGTGATATTGACAATAAAGATAATGACAATGTAATTGTTGAAGACGATATTGCTAATGAGGATGAAATATTAACCCATCAAAAATTTCTTCCTACAATTTATAAAGTTCGAAAAATTGTTAAGATATTTAAACTTTCCTCTACAAAAAATGCCATATTACAAAAATATATACTAACTGAAAATAAAACAGAATATTTGTTAATATTAGATTCTAAAACACGTTGGAACAGTTTACTCCTAATGATGGAACGATTTTTGAAACTGAGAAATCCAATCCGAAAAGCAATAATTGACTTAAACCCGCAAATTAATTTTTCAGATAGTGAATTCGATTTAATATCCAGAACTGTATCAGCTCTACTTCCAATAAAACTGGCTGTTGAGGCATTATGTCGGATTTATTAACAGCTAATGCAACAATAAATTTCATGTTGCAGTCACTGAAAGAACAGCACACATCACTATCTGAAGAATTATATATTACATTGAAAAATCCCACAGAGGAAAGGCATACCGAAATAGAAAATGTCTTATGGTATTTACATAATTATAATGATTTTAAAAATGAAAATGGGAAAGAAGAAAAGAAAATAACCAATTCAAATCTGATTAAGTTTATAATATATTTTTACCCACAAACCTATCCAAGAATTCAGTTCAGTTATCGAAGATTATGATGATACTAATGTCGATAGTGAAAAGGAATTGTCTCTTGAACAAAAATTAGAATTCGCGATAAATAAAAAAAAATACAACGAACCAAAATACAATACAGAAATCAGCTATATCCAAAACCATCCGAAGAGAAATCGATTTATTTGAAGATGAGGTATTTAGAGGTAAATACTTGGAAAAAGTATATTGCGCATTGCTAACAGTACCACCAACTAGCGTTGATGCCAAAGAGCGTTTTCGACAGCTGGTAAATTTTGCACAAAATTACTTTTCAGGTTTAATGGTAGTACAATTGATGCATTATGTTTTTTAAGATCACTTTTCAAAAATTTGTAATAGTACCACAGACTGAATAGTGATGTTTACCCCTTTTTTGTGATTTAAATAAATAAGATGCCCCTTTACTTTTTTGTGATTCTTTATATACTGTTATAATTTATAAGTTACAAATTATTTTATTGTGATATTTACACTCTCTATTAAAACTAGCAAATAAAACAAAGAAACACCTGTCTTTTCTTTTTTTTTCTAAAATTTCTAATACCAATATTAAAACCAGTATCCCGGTATTAAGATCTAAAAAATACCGAATACCGGTATTGAAATTTTGTTCTGATATTGCAATCCCTAATTTCAACCTAGAAGCTTACATAATTCAATATTAAATTTTAATCTTTGTTTTTATGTTGCTTAGATTTAAAAAAAAACACATCTAAAATTCTGATAAATCTAAATAGATGAAATGAAAATACATGAAATATTTCCACAAAACTAGTTTAGATAAGATTAAAAAATAAATAGATGCTTGTTACAAAATCTGATTTTTTCAATAAAACACAACTTTTATGATGGAACTTTCACCAAACGAAAATTAATATCAGTTACAAAAACTCTGGATGTGGCATTTTTCATCCAAGTTTGTTTTTAATAAAAAGAATTCCGAATAATAAAATTGTCCTTTATAATCTTTAAACTTCCATTATATTTATTTAAGATATATTATAATTTAGTTGTAAAAGTAATTTATCCAACGATTTATTATTTTATTATATTTTTTTCGTCTATTTACTTAATCATACTCTTACAACTGCTCTCATTGAATCAACTTTCTTTTCAAAAGATGCATTTTAAATCATTATTTTAAAAAAGGATTTTTTATTAGTATCTCTTCCATTCTGGTATATTTCGCATGAAAATCATTTCGTTTAAATTTTAACGCATCGAATTAGTTTGATGAAGATATTATGCGTTTTTTTCTAGGTTTTTTTCTTTGTAATTTAATTATTTGAAAAGAAAATATAAATATTATTAATATTTAGTTTTCAGTCTAAAATTGAAACCAATAACTTTATTTTCTATATCATTTTAATGATAAACCCTTCTCTTCTGATACGCACAAAAAATTGTGATGACATCTCAGAAAAGAATCAAAATGATGGAATTCTGAGACTTTTAGAATTTTTCTTGTCTTTGGAATGATTGAATGACTGAAATTTTTCCAGTAATTCATTTGTAGTTTTTAGAGCTAACTTAAAAATTTTTACGCACTTCGGTGCAATAATTTTTAAGATATAAATTTAATAATGAATTAAATTGTTAAAATAGTGCTTTGAAAATGCATAGCTTTTATTGTTAAGGAGTAATTTAACTAAAAGCAATAATTATAGTTAGACATATATGGAAAAAATGATAAGATTATTTGAAATAAAGAGGACTGAATCTCAACTGATCTTAATTCAACATGCATTTCTTGGAAATGGAGTTTAGATATATATAACAGTTGATATATATATTCTAGCTAATTTTTTTCTGGAGAATTTAGATTTAAGTTCCAAATTGGGTGTTTCCATTAAAAATAATGATAGTGCGAATTTTAATAAAGAGAAGACTTGTATAAATAATAATTTCATACAATTTTAAGGATTATTTTTCTAGGACTACAGAAAGTTTCTGTTTTTATTTGCTGTTATTTGTTTCTTAATAAACAGAATAATATTTTAATTTTTCATATAATTTGTTGAAGGAATGCTGAAAGATAGGAATACTCAATAAGAAAATTATAGTTCTTTTCTTAGAGTTTTAAAATGGAAAAAAAATTAAATTCATAAAAATAATAAGATTACAACTTTATATAGACAATCGCATCTTTTAAAATATTATGACAAAATTTATCAGCAAGAATTGATTGTATTGTACAAAGGATTTTTTTTATCATCTGAGAACATGATGTTGTTTTGGTTAGGGGGTTTTGAAGCTCCAAATCACGTTGGCAATGAATATTGAAGCTCGAATAAGTAAAGCATAAATGGCAAATTTCAATATTATCTTTTAATAGATATATTTTTTTACTTGTTTTTACCAGTATTGCATTATTATTATGTATGCTTATTTGAAATGCAGATGCGGTTTTAAAAAGTTGACCTGCTTTTACAAGTATTGTTTTATTATTACGTATGCTTCTTTGACAGCAGATGCGTTTTTAAAAAGTTGACGTAGAACTGCCATCGTAGCTGTTATTTCATCTCAAAAATCGGTCGATAAAGTTCCAAAACTTTGTTTGCCAGCTAGAAAAATTAAAAATGAGAGAATAAATATACAGAGAGAAAGATATATATAGAGAGACTGATAGAGAAGTCTCATGATTGTTTCAAACCGGTTTAAACTGTTTAATGACTTAACTAAAATAAATAATGATATAAAAATAATAATTTTCTCACGTGATAACTTCAAATTGCGATCATAGATTTAATTTTAATTTTTCTCCAGTTATCATATACTTTAATCTATGATGACCGTCAATGAGGTGGATCGCAAAGACGTAACTAAACTTTTTTAGAATATGGTGTAAATTATATCTCATGGTTATTCCCGATATGGTTAAAATATTACAATGGATCAAAGGAAAAAAACCTTAATTTTTTTTATAGAGATATAAAATCTTACAAAACAAATGAATTTTTTGGGAGATAGAAATGGAAAAAATGTTGTTGAAAGAGACACCACGAAGTATTATAATATGCTTGCGACTATTTGCCAAATTCACATAGCAACTCTATTTTTTTTTTTTTTGCTGAAACACATATCAAGTAAATTGGAGTATTTTCAAATTTTGAGAAAAAATTGTTTTATTTGGATTAATAGACAGTGCAAATGAGCAATTTTGTTAGCTTAATATTTTGGTTAGAATTTCGTTTTACAGTAACTTGTCATAGTCATTTGTTTAATAAAGCTTTTGTCATTTTTATGTTCTGTCAAGATAAGCTTTAATTAAGTTCTATAGTTATTGGAATAATAATTATTGATCAAATCCTTTGTTCCGAGATGAAATTTTAATCGAATTTTAGGATTAGTAAATTTAATTAGAATTCTTACTTGAGCTTTCCTCATGGTCAGGATTGAATAAAAGTGCTAAAAGTTTAAATAAAGCAAGAATTTTTTTGTATTTTGATAGAACGAATTATAAATAATTTTATTTATACGTAATATTTTATTTATATTTTAATTATACGTAATATTTTATTTATACGTAAATATTTTATTTATATTTTAATTACATAGCACATTTGATTGATAGTATGAAAATAGAATTAAATATTAAAAGAAGATTTGTATTTAGTATTTAAAGTTTAATTGAAATAAATATTTACTATTTTTTCTTTATGTTTTTATTCGAAATTTTCGTTTTTAATTTTTGCTCAGCATTATTTCACTTTGAAATAATAAAAACGTTTAAATTGTGAATATAATTTAAAATGGAAGCCAAATATTCTGAATCTGATTACTCTGATTATCATTTTAGTAATATTTAATAATAAGATGCTGTCAAAAAGACAACATGAGAATAGAACATGCTGTATTATACTGTATTAGACGCATTGAGTCACTAAGAAAAAAATCATATCTGTCGAAAATAAGTCACAATTTATTTACTGCATATATATATATATATATATATATATATATTATGAGGACTACCTATATGAGTAAATAGAAAAACGTAGGAAAAATTATACTCGAACACACTCATATTTTTACATACTCATATTAAATACACACATACACACTCATATTAAATATTTTTCGATGGATCCCCAGATGGAATCGAAGTACTGTTGAATTCATATTTTACGTCTTGCAAAAGGCTCCTGCAACATATCCTCTGTCTTAGCTGGGTTTCTTAACTGGAGTGATATTCAAACTTGAGACCTGCTTTTATTAAATATTTCTCATATATGTTGATCTGATGCCCTCTAAAATTGCTGTCTAGAGCCAATGGTCAATAGTAGAGTGAAAATAGAATGACGTGTTCTTGTGATCTAATTACAGTTCAAAAATCGATGGTCGACCTTTAAACACCCCTAATGTAATTCTAAAAGAGGTACTTATCCAGATCAATTGAAACTATAATTGAAACAAGAAGTTTCGATGCTAGTGAGTTCATGGGCCTTTGTTTATTTGAAAATATCTTGGCGTTATGTCCACAAGAAATGTTTCGCAATAGTTTTGGGTAACAAAAATGTGTATATGAATTCTAAGTTTTATAGTCAAACTAATTTTTTCCGTAATTGGTTACCTGATCAAATTTACATGATTATTGTTAATAAGAGCAACTACTCATTATGCTCCTCAACGATAACATTTTAGCATTTTGGGGAAAATTGATCGCATTAATTCCGTGCTCTTTTAATAGCTGGTCTAAATACTCGAATTGTATCCCATATTTTATAATGCCATGTATCCGAAATATTGTTTCCCGCCGCTTTCTTAAAGAAAATAATTTTACAGATATTTTAATGATTGCTTAATGAGTGCCAGGTCAATGACCCTTCGACCTTGGCGACAAAAATGAAGGTTCTGAAAATTCAAGAACTTTGGTAATTTCTCTCTTAAGATTCCAGAACTGAGATCCTTCTAGAAACTTCCATACCCTGTCGTGGAAACTATATTTGGGAACACGATAGAGAGAGATCAGTCCACACAGATTTATTTCTTTGGAGTCTTGTTCGTGCTGTGAGATCTTCAGTTGTTTTACGCTGAGTTATTTATTTCGTACTGCTGTTTAATTAGCAGTTTGCTTCTTGCTAATGTAATGCTGATCTTTGTGAATTATGACGTTTCGGTTGGGATTTGAAGTCGACATTTCGTGCATTTTTTTTCCCTTATGGAAGAAAGGACTTCTCGCTGTGCAACTATTGGATGAACTTTACGTTAATGGCAGAAAGAATAAGAATATAATATTTCATTAATATCTGCAACATTGACTCGAAATTTTAAATTTTGAATCCAGGAAGGTTTTAGGCTAAGTGTTGCTTTTTGACAAAACGATTTATTATAGATAATTTCTGAGAAATAATCCAAAAGTTTTCATGGAAAAATTATTCGATAAAAATTCAAATAATAAAGAAATAAGTAATGCTATAAAATACAAAAAACTGAACATTCGGATTATAGTAAATAACTCATAAATGAGATAATTAGAATTCAACACAATGAGATAATTGAAATTTATTTTACTGAGAGTAAATATTTAATTATTAATTTGCAAAAAAGGAATTTTAATTAGTTGAAGAACTAAATATTACATTCTAAATTTTATAATAATGTTATAAAATGATAATTATTATTACTTTTTCATGAATTATACGATGTAAAGAACTTAGAAAAGGAATATATTTGATATATTAAGCAATATTAACTCAATTCATTAAATTAGAATAGTCAGTCCAAATATTTTTTATGATATCGCCATTTATTTTGTTTTTATATGGTTGTATTTTTACATTTCTTGTAACTCATAAAAATTTATGGAAATGTGAGTTCTCTGTAATGGTTATTGGTTATCGTCAAGCTTGTTAAAGTAAATTTTGCAAAGATATGACATTTATACAAAATCAAAGCAATTTAGGAAAATTGAAGTTATTATGCGTTTATTATCTTTAAACTTCTAACTTGTAATCTGTTTGTTCCCTTCTGACATTTTATAATTCTTAGAAATAAATATGATATTGTATTTATGATTCATACAAATCGGAAGAGGAATCATGGATATTCCAAGAAAATTAAAGGGGGATTTTAGATGAAATCTTATTGGGCAATAAAAATATAATCACAGACTTTATAGTCATTAAGTGTTTATGCAAAGGCTAACAACAAATAACACAAAAATTAAACAAAAAGACTGACATGAATTATAAATTACAACCTATTGTCATTAAAATGACTGAAATTCTTATTATGATATCAAACAAGAAAAATAGCATAATAAGTAGCATATTACTGAATTTCGATGATTTAACCTAATTGTGCAAAAATATTTATCAAATAATTCATGAATATTTGCTTGATTTTGGAATTAAGTTTTTTGTGTGCTTTTAAAAAAATTTCAACTTTAAAGCTATTTTTATGTTTACCTTATGCTACTCAAATGTAATTTTAACATACATAAAAGGTTTCCAGTTTTAAATTTCAAATCGTGTCTAATTTATAAAAAAATAATAAATAAAATGACGATGTAGTTTTTCAAGCTACTTGAATGTTTAGCACATTCTGTTCAAATACTTTGTCACAAATATTACTTGACATTAAATAAGAAATTTAAGATCGACTCAGCACATAGAAATAAATTTGAGGTATAAGTTCATTTCATACTTTATTGATATAGACGAAAAAATTGTATTCACAAAAGGAAATTTGCCTCACATATTAAAGTAACAATTTTAGACGTCATTCATGTGGAAATGACATAAAAAGGAGAAAAAATTCTAATTGGTTGGGGAGCTAGATTGCTGAATATTTTGGAAGGTATTTTATATTGCCAGTTTCAACGGTTTCTGCTAGGCAATAAACTTAAAATCCAGGAAAGGGTAGTTGGACTGTTATCATAGGCATGTTAAAAAAACAAACAAACCGATTTTGGTACGGAAAGGAACTGGCATATTTTCAAACAGTCAGTGTATAGCATTCAAAGACTAGTATTTACGGCCGGAAAAGTCAGGTTCTTTATCAGCAGTCTGATATATATATATATATATATGATTCTATTCTATTACCTATGATATTTCTCATAATCTTCATTATTACTGTAATATATGAATTTATTCCAAATCGCCGGTCAGGTTTAATAAAGTAAATTGTAGTATTCTTTGGCAACTCATTGCACTAGCCATTAGATATTAGCAAGATATCGACTGAATATAGAATTTTCTAAGCACAATGGTTGATTTTTAGATTAGCCATATCCTTAGATTATTCTGCTCGCTTGTTTTCAAATCTGACATTTCCAATGCAAGGCAAATTGATTAAGACATTTGTTGAACTGTTTCAAGTTGTTTGAAAAGGAATCCACATGTGCTTCATGCTGAATAGTTCGCCATCATATTTGTTAACCAACGTTGGAAATGAAGATAAGAAATTTCTTGGCGAAATAGTAAAGAACAGAAGGTAGCTGTATGCATCTAGAGAAATTGGGAAACGTGGTAGTTGCAGATAAAGCAGTAATCGTAAATATTGATTTTCCTGTGAAAATATTGCGTATGAAATTGCCTCCAGAACAGTTTGTGTTGGTGGTAGTGCCTCTTATGCCTTTATATAGCGCTCAGAAAAGAATTCTGCTGTGTAGAAATATGGCTGAAGGACAGCTTCAAGATTTACCAAAGAAACGAATGGTTCAAATTTCACATAATATCTTTAAGACAATTATTCCCGTCACATTCTAATTTCAACAGTTAAGCGTAAATGATCTAATTTGTATTTTTACCATTTTTAATAGTTTGACTTTGAATATTTCTTTTTATATTTGTAGGTGATATTATATGAGGGTTGTTTAAAAAGTATTCGATATTTGGGCAGAAAAAAATATATTATTTACGTGATGAAAATGGGACCCTAATCCTCTTCAAAGTAGGCCCCTTGCGTTCTCACATACTTAGCCCACCGATCCTTCGATCTCCGAAATTGCTCCTCGAAGGTTTCTTTTGTAATGATGTTCATTTCCAATGCCGCTCTATGCATTATTTCTTCCCTAGTCTAGTCTCAAAACGGGATTCTTTCAATGGTATCTTCTATTTCAGAAGTCGCAAGGAGCCATATTTCGCGAGTAAGGAGGTTGGGAGACGACTGCAATTCCATGTTTCGCTAAGATGGCCTGGAACAGATGTGATGAATGAGCTGGAGAATTGTCATGATGTAACTGTCAGTTTTTCATCGTCCAGAGATTTGGTCTTTTGCACTGAACTGCATCTGTGAGTAGGCATAGAACTTGTTGTTAGTGCTGTTTTGTCACTATTTGTTTTTCCGGTGCGTATTCGTGATGCATTCATGATCGTTTCCACCAATTTGGAGCCATTTTTAAATATGTTAAACCACTACTACATTTGTGTTACCCCCCCCCCCCCCATAGCATAGTTTCCAACACTTGCTCAATCTTACAAATTGTTTTGCTTTGAGAATCACCAAGATCTTGACAAAATTGATTCAATATCTTTGCTCAACTCCGTCAGTCATCTTGAGAGAAATAAAAAATCCTACGAGCACTTAACTCAGAAGCCAGTAGGCAGCGACTGACACACTCGAATATGAAGAAAAATTCTAGCACACACATTAAGCTGTCTTCTTCCCTTGTGCACAATGGCGCCACTCTAGCATCATTACCGTACACAAGAAAATTCAAGGTTAAATACATTTTAGACTGCCCTCTTATATTTTCATATAAAAAGTAAAACAATTTTAATTTTAGTTATGTGTTCATGAGGCATTAAGTAGTAATTACTGAAAATAAGATTTAATATGTGTCTTTAATATATTACTTTTAATAGTAAAGCTTTTGTTGTTTGTTCTGAACAAATATTGCTCTTAAAGTTTTGCCATAAACTTAGCATAATTAATCGATAATTTACGACAAAAGATCAAGCAATTTTCTCATGGGAGATAAAAATACAAATAACAATTCAAAGTATTATTTTTGATGAGGAGAAATAATCTTCTTACGTTGCATATTAAATATTAACTTGTCTGAAAAACGGACATTTTCTTTGGAGAGCTTAAAGCTTTTCATCAGTGTTTGAAAAATAAATACGCTTTTCATTAGAACATTAACTTTTTCTTAAAAACGAAAGACGCTCTCATCTTCCAAGAAAGAAAAGTCCAGTAGATTCATCAGAATATAACCTTTCACTAAAATATTTTAGAACAGGTTTTATGTATGATTTTATTTTTTTCCATTAATTTTTTATGATTCAGATATACAACACTATCAATTTATTTAATATATCTGAATATTCATATTTCCATAAAAGTGGAAAATGGAAAATAGATTATAAAATAAATAACTGTAATTATATAAATATAAATTTGCGGAAAAAATGGTGGATCATTCTGATTTGATAGAATACAAATGTTCGGAAAATTAATTTATTGATTTGCTTTGTTTTTGTTGTTTTTAAAATTGCAGAATTATTTCATGGTTCTTAGAATTACGTTTTATAATGTCTTATCAGAGAGTAATTGAGGAATAACTGTTTACAAAATTGAAATAAAAATTGTTTTTCACTAATTTCAATAATAATTGCTTTTCTCTTAATTTTGTTCCACTTAGGCACGATTATTTCTTTTACTACATATGTTTATTGATAGTCTAAAAAACTCGCTTCAGAAAATAATGAAGAAATTTCTTTTTTAAGAAAATACTATATTTAATCAGTCTTGAGGAATACGTATTAGATCTTGATCTTATTTTCAATGTTCTTTATTTAAATCAAGCGTGAAAATTGTGTTTGATTGAGACACCTCCAACAGTATAAGCTTGAAAATATAGTTTTTTGTGTAATATACATTATGAAAAATATTGCATATGTGTAATCGTTGTTTTCTAACGTAATTAAAGGTTGATAGACTTTTGTGAACATTTAGTAAGAAATTTGCTTTGGCTTAATATTTATGGATGCCAAAATTAAAAGATTAGAGTTTTAGTATTAATTAGATTCTACGCAGATAATTATCTGGATCATTCGGATAAAATATTAATAAAAATCCATCATATATTTATATATTAATCTGTTAATACATATTCTTTTATATGAATCAGCAAATTCAGATTATAAATCTGCATTAATATTAGTATAACATATATGCTTTAATTTTATACATTTGTATTGGTATTATATATCTATATTAATATTAATTTGAGTTTGTAACAATTGCAATTACCTAAATGTGGATAAATACAGATATACCCGTTTTAATCTCAGCGAATACAGATAATAATAGGGAAATACAAATTGGTATTGTAAATATAATATATATGAATTTTTTCTCAATTTTTGTTAAAATTAATAATTATGTTATATGTATGTAAAAAGTATGCATTCTTTAATGAATAATATTTAAGAAATTGTGAAAAATTAAGTATTATTTAGGTTTATGATATTTTTAATTTAGAATTTTACTATAAAGTTAAATTTTGTAATTTTCAAAAGACTTAATTGCTATTAGTTATATAAGTACACGTTTTTGATAGTTATAACTATGTATATGGAACTAAAAAAAAGTTGCTTCATTTAGAACATTTTATTCAGCTGTGATAGTATAAAAAATCAATATAGAATAAATTAAAATCATTTTGCATTTACTGTTTCTAATAAAATAATCAATAATCTATTATTTTCTGCATGATATTCATATATCTTTTATGTCAAACAACTTTCGAATATTTTTTTAAAAAAATAAATATATAAATAAAAAGTAGAAAATCTTCCAAGCAAATCAACAGAAAGATTTTTGAGAGCAATTTTATACAATAGTAACTCTGATAGCAATTACTAAGATAATCACATTTTTTAGTTATAAAATATTTATGGGATGTCATTGGAAGTAGCATAAAACGAAAATGAATATTTTGTTTTGAATCCCATCTGTGTTTGATAAGATCGATAAGAAAATAAGTCTTATTAAGCATATTTAAACTTGATAAACAGCATCGATGGTCGCCTAATTTTAAATTCCATTCAGTTATTTCCCTCAATAATGACGGATGATTATATATATAAGAGCATATTTTATCTGGAGTAAATGAAAAATTTGTATAAAATTTTTCATAATAATGCAGATGCACCAATAATTTGTTTCAGAAGGAAATTTCTTATGTATATTTAAATAAATTTGATCAGTAATTCCTTTTATACAATCTTATATATTTAAAATAAATGATTTGCAGTTATCGGCTATAAGATAGCCACAGAGTACTGGAGAATCTTCCTCTTACTTGAAGATTATTCTTTCCTTCAAGAGCTGTAATTGACCGTTTTAAAATTTGAATTTCAGAATTTTAATATGACTTTCCTCTCTTTCAAGTATTATTTTCTTCAAGAACAGTTATTTACCATTCTGAAATAAAAATACCAGCAAATGTTCCAGGATATCTTTGAAAACATTCTTTTCTTTAAGAGCAGTTATTGATTATTTTTAAAATTTGATTTCCAAGTACTGGGATTTATCCAGATGATCTTAGAAGCATTATTTTCTTCGAGTGCAGTTATTAAAAAAAATATAAATTTTGGACTTCAATCAGAATGGAATTTCCATCATTTATTGAGATAGCATCTTTATCAATCAAACATATACTTGAAGTGAACACTACAGAAACCGGTGAACATATTTTAAATGGAGTAGAAGGCAGGCTACTTAGAACTCTTGCAAGAACTTTGAATTTCCAGTACAAGCATGTGATTCCTTCTGACAATATACTTGGACTTAAAGAAGATAACGGTAACTGGAGTGGAGTTATGGGAATATTACAAAGAAGAGAAGCTGACTTCGGTATGTGTGGTATCGCCATGTTATTTGATAGACTTGAAGTTGCTGATTTTAGTCAAGTATTTAAAATTCAAAGATTGTCTTTTCTTGTTGAGAAACCTGGTTCTCTTCCAGCAGTGTGGGCTTTTGTGAGGATATTTGATACTGTTTTATGGGGTATTATCATTTTCACTGTATTTGTTGCACCCTTGATATGTTCAGTTCTTCTGAACCATAAATTCTCTGTGATAGATCTGTTGGTGCAATTCTTTGGTAGCATATCACGCCAGCCGTTGGAATTCCAAATGACATCAACTAGATCAAGGATCTTTATTACATCTTGGTTGGTATTTGCTCTAGTCATATCATCCAGCTATTCTGCCTGTTTATTGTCATATCTGTCCTTGCCATTACAAGGGAAACCGATAACTACATTTATTGAGCTATCTCGAGCTGTAAAAAAAGGAACTCACAAATCCGTTATGCTGAAAGGGGCACCATCAGTGTATCTTTTAACAAATTCTGGAAATGGAGATTTGGAATTTCTTGGTCAAACTGTACTGGACAACAACTGGTTTTACTTGCCTAGTCAAGGCATAGAAACAAGCACAGTTGAAGGAAATACTGCTATTATTAATGCAGAGTTTGCTCTGAAGTTATTGCTCGGAAAATTGCCACCAGGATCTTTCTTAATTTCAGAAGATTCGCTAATTTCGTTTAAATTTGGAATAGCACTTAGGAAGGGGTTTTGTTGCACAGAAAGATTAAACACAGTTTTGTCTCGGGTATTAGCAGCAGGATTAATTGATAAGTACCAAAGAGATGAATGGGTAAAAGTTTATATTTCATCTATAAAAAAGTTTCCTCTGAATTTGTCTGGGGTGCAGCAATTGCGTGTCAATGATTTAATTGGAACATTCTATATTTTTATTGGAGGTACTTTAATTTCTCTTTTTACATTTCTGGGAGAAATCTTACATTTTCGAATTAAAAAAAATTCTGAATTTTGCTCCTTGTTTTGATATTTGGAAGTCTTAATCCCTCAGAACAGTATTTTAAAACTTTATTTAACTTTGAGAACATTCAAAGCTTCGAAAATTGCCACAATTTCTGTGGAAAAATAAAACTTATTGATTATCTAGATAATAGCTACAGAAGACCAGAAAAAAAGTTTTGAGTCTCTCACTTAAAAGAGAAATCTCAATGACTTAAAAAATCCGCAATTTTAAAATGGATTAACAAAGAATCTTTAAAAGCATACATGGAATTCATGAAACTAATACAGAAAAATTATTAATAGACAATAAATCGAGAACTAAAATGCTCATTTTCAAAAATGATTCTAAAACACATGACATCAAATAAAAGATATAAATGCCTTAAAAACTTTTTCTCAAAATCTTCACCTTTTCCTTGAACTTACTAAGAAGGATGATGATGTGTCCGTGTTACCACGGAAAGGGGGTGCAGTAGCTTCTGAAGGTAAAGACCCCTGAGCACCCTAGGGCAGAAGTCTGACTTCTAGCTCATATGAAGAAGAAACGCACACATTCGCTTGCACAAGCCCTTTTTACAAGGGGGACATTCACACACCTCACAGGCAGAACACAGATGAAGAAAAACAACGCCCGAATCGGGATTCGAAGCCGGGGCGCCCAGATCACCTGGGAGATGCTCTACTCCTAAGCAAGGACGCCGGTACTAAGAAGGATATAGAATACATTTCTTGGTGTTTTGAAGCAGTGTTTATATGTATAAGATGCATAGAATAATTCGCAATGAAAAAAAATCAAAATATCGACACCATAAAAATGTGTAATTGCACGAGTTTAAAGCGTACACGTTCCATCATTTATAAATTCAATAGCTCAATGCTTATATGAGTATTTTCAACTTCAAAATAAGCTGCCGCACCTTTCTATTAAAGCCACAAGGAAAAATATTTGAGCGCCGAGCAGAAAACGTATAACAACGCTACACTGATTCATCATAATTGACACTTTTTCCTATCAACGGTTTAGAAAATTTTCTCATCTCTTTGACACAATCCCGATAAAATCTTCGCCCAACAATAGATCATTTAAATTATGAGCCAAACGAGGAATGCATGAAAGAATAAATTTGAATTCGGACGAACTGTATGCAATTCCTCTGATGTATAAAATTATTATTGAGTTCATTTGCAAAACAGGAGTATTTTAAAACTCTTTCTTTATCTGTTTTTAAGCAAGAATAATTAAAAGAATGAAGCCTAAAATCTGAATATTATACAAAAATATTTATGAGTATTTTGAATTTTATTTCCATGTTCATTCATCTATTCAGTATGAATGTATAATTTGTTGCAACTTACGGACAAAACATATGTTAGTAGTATGAAAGAGTTTTGCTTTTAAAAATGTACTTATCTTTACTCAATTTTTTTTCTTTTCAAGTAAACTTTCATGTCAGATCTACAAATGTTTTTTAATGCAAAAATAAAACACATATTTATATATTTTTATATATAATATATATTTTTATTATATATATTTTTTCAACTGTTTAAGGAAGTATAATTCTAGATGTAATGGCGTTCTTTCTAGCCCTAATATCATTTTTAAAAAATGCGGAGAAACCAAGTCTAATAAAAGCTCATTTTTCTTCAAAAAATGATTGGAATTTAAAAGGAATCTTATATTCACCATGGCAACAAAGCATTAAGAAATTGGGGTTTTTACTAGTACTAATATGATGTTATATTTGCACAACACTAGTTTTTGTTATTTTGTTAGTTGTATGCAATTATATTCACTTTCATAAGTGGGTTGTGTATGTGTTATTATATAATACTGCGATATTGCTCTAATACACAGATTGGGTTCTGGCTCTGAAGGAGAGTTGTAGAGGTTATATTACGATTTCTTTGGTATTTTTTTGCTGTTTTTAATAAATACATATTATAACCTTCTTCCGTTTACTTTTGTGCCTCTTGCCTCCACAGCCATTATTATTTAAAATGTCATTTCATAAAGTCTTCTAAATCTTTTTTGAAACTCGGAAAATGATAATATTAAATCTATGTATGACTTTTTTCTTGTCAACTTAAAGCTTGAGAAAGATAATAATTATCTGAGAAAGCATAGCTTGAAAGTATAGTTTGTGTAAAATATTGCAATAATTTTTATTGACAATTATTATTATTATTTTTACTAAAACGATGCTTTTGAGACATTTCATATTAATGTGTTTTGATGCTAAAATAAGTTGTTCATTTTCAGAATACTTTTACAGAATATAATTGCAGAATACTTTTGTAATCAATTTTTTTTCAATGATTTTTTTTTGTTTTTTTAACTTTTCATTTAATTTTAATTTGACACGTATTTCATCAATGATTTAAAAACCAGTTCTTGATATTACTGCATATCATTGATACTAGTTTTTGATACATGTTTTGTCATGCATAAAGCTTGATAAAAATGAAAATAAACTTAGTTCTCATAAAGATGAGCATATAAGTATCATTTATCACATTCATATTTCTGGAAATGTTATTTTATACATATGCTTTCAAATTAGTTTTATTTTAAAAATTAGGCTATTTTATTATATACTTTTTATTTTTATACTTCAACCCTTAATAACTGTTTAAGATTCATAATAATAATATATAATATAGAAATAGAATGAATTATAAGACCATGAAATTTTTTTTCAGTCGAAAACTTTATATCTTTTATGTATTATATCTTAATTAGCTGGTTAAATTTAACTGAGCTTTGATGTTTACATACAGTGTCTCACAAAAGTGATGGGACACTTGTGCTTTACAAAAGGAAACTGTAATAAAATAAATTAAAAAAACATGTACAAAATTTTTTTGGATGTGTTTCATATTTAAAGTTAGAAACAATTATTACATAACATACATTTTGTCAAAATATTAAAATATTAATTTAATAAAAATACAATTGTTTAAAACGGAGCAAAAAATGGCTCACATAAGTGATGGGACACTTACTTTTTCATCAAATATTTATCTAAAAATTTTACTTTTTAAAAGGTTTTAATATTTGGTTGGATTTCCTTTTACTTTTAAAACATGATTTAATCTTCTTGGGATGGATTCGACTAAATTTTTTGTGATTTCTGGAGTGATTTTACCCCATTCTTCTTGAAGCACCGATTTTAATTGTTGTTTTGAGGAAATGGTGTGTTTGCGAATTCTTGATTCCAATTCTTGCCAAATATTCTCTATGGGATTTAAGTCTGGAGATTGTGGTGGTGTTTTTGTTATTTCAGGATAGTTATACAGCAGCCAGTGTCTAACGTTCAAAGCAATGTGCTTGGGGTCATTGTCCTGGTAGAATTTAAAATCGTTATGAAGGTTCAATTTTCGTGCTGAAGATTTCAAATTTTGCTTTAAAATGTCAATATACTTGTACTGATCCATTATACTGTCAATAAAAACAAGATTACCAATTCCAGTGGACGACATACACCCCCATACCATAACTCCTCCTCCACCATGTTTTACTGTTGGCACCAAGTTCTGTTTGCGAAATTCTTCCCTGGGTTTACTCCACACCAATATTCTACCGTCAGAACCAAATATATTAAATTTACTCTCATCAGCAAATATAACTTTATTCCAGTAATCAAAATTCTTATTTATGTTGGATTTTGCGAAAGCTAGTCTGTTTTCTATTCTTTTCACTTACGAAAATTTTTTTCCTGGCTACTCTACTGGGATATTCAGCAGATCGAATTACCTTTCTAATAGTCTCAGGATTAACAATTATTCTATATAATGTTTGTAAATCAGCAGCAACTTTAGGAACACTCTTTCTTGGATTTTTTTTTAATATTTCGAACGATAATTCGCTTTATTCCATTGGATAGCTTTGATGGTCGGCCAGGTCTTCTTTTATCCTGAATAATATGATTCTTTTTATATTGTTTAATGATATTGAAAACTGTTGAATGACTCAAGTTAACTGTTTCAGCAGTTTTTCTAGTAGATTTTCCACGTTAAATATGCAAATTAATAACTAATTTTCGAATTTCAGCAGAAGTTTCTTTTCGTTTAGCATTCATGGCTGCACGGAGCTAAAAAACACAAAAATTCCAAAACAAACTGGAGAGAAATACTGCAGAAGATTTTATAAATTATTGCCAATTGCTTTTGAGTAAAAATAAAACCACCAAAAATATTTTTATTGCTTATTTCAGACGATTTTTGTTGCATATCTAATGGTGTCCCATCACTTATGTGAGCTATTTTTTACACCGTTCTAAACAATTGTATTTTTATTAAATTAATATTTTAATATTTTGACAAAATGTATGTTATGCAATAATTGTTACTAAATTTAAGTATGAAACACACCCACAAAAAATGTGTACATGTTTTTTCAATTTATTTTATTATAGTTTCCTTTTGTAAAGCACAAGTGTCCCATCACTTTTGTGAGACACTGTATATATTCCCTCATCAGAATTATTTAATTTTTATTTTTAAATTATGATTTCATTTTTAAAATTTGAGTAAGAATGCAATGTAACATTCAATCATGAAAGGAACAATCTTGAATTTTTACAATTTGAATTTTATGATTTTGATCGTAATAAATGATATAATGTTTAAAGGAATTTTGATACGACATTTTTATACTTATGAGAATGGTATGATTGCGAATAAGTAAATTTTAACAGTGACAACCAAGGATATTTACCAGGCGAAATCTTTTAAATGTTGACTATACAATTGCGATTAAAAAAGGCTTAGTTGAAATTTTATCTAATTATTTTATGAATCTTAAAACAGCTCCGAAATTGACAGTTATGGATAATTTATATTTCAATTTGTAATTTTGCCATTGGCGACAAATTGGCTTGTCTTTATTAAAAGCTGTTTAAAATTCCAATGAGATTATATAACTTGGCTTTAATGTCAGCCCTCATCAAATTATTCTTAAATTTCAAATCTTGATAGATATGTAATGTACACTATTTTGGAAGTTTTCCACTTTTAATTGTAATATGTATATCTCTAGATTCTGTCATTTTATCTAAGAATTAAAATTTAATTTGAAGTGATCAAAGTTAAACTAATTAAAGACACTCATTAAAAACGTAAGGATAAAGAATAAAGCCTCTAAGCATTGAAATTACCACATAATATGTTTACCACAGAATGAATTTACCACAGAATATGTTTCATAATTCATTTCATTATATCTAAGAGTATTATTCAAAGGGAATTTCTCAGATGCAAAAGAATTTTAATATACAACAACAAAAACGAAAAAGAATTATCAAGTCATATGGAGGATTGTATATTTTTATACATTTAATTTCATTACAGTAAAGAGCAACTTTTTAAAAATGGACGTACATTAAATTTTTTTAATCATTTCTTATTTAACAAGTTAAGTCTTTCTCCTAAGTGCAATAAAATTCATTATTTTTTATTAAAAAGCACACTTTAAACGGAAACCTACTTCGTGCAGTAAAGTAATCCGTATCTTTGTATTTTCCCTCAACAACAATTGACGACAATCCTAGGATGAAATATTTGTGGTAAGAATAGAAAGGATTTGGATTTTACATCAGCAATTAAATATATTATTGCAAAATATTCATAAAAATAGCTAAAAAATATTTAAAATTCCCAAAAATTGTTCTGGAAATTCTGCTTGATTTTTTAAAAATGTGACAGTATTATAAAATTTATTTTTCTACTATAATATTTTCAGAAGTAGTCGTGGAGAAATGCTAAATTGTAGCTTAATTTTTAATTAATTAAAATTTTAAAAAATCTATCCCAGCGTACAAAATATATCCTTACCAATTTTAGCTGCTTTCAAATGAATGTTCTGCCTTGTAGAACGCCATCATTTTCACATCCATTCACACACATTATTCTTTATTATTAGAAGAGATGAAGGTGTATTATAAAAAAGCATTAATATTTCCCCACATAAGCTCAATTATCACAAAGGCTAATTACCAATTGATAAAACATCTCAAGATATATTTTTAAATATGAGTTTAACATATTCGGTCAATCAGAGAAATTGTAATCATTTCATAAGCATAACGGGGTGCATTTGTAATTCGGACATATAAGATCATCCATCCTTGGTGATGGATCTAAAATGCATTGAACGAGAATCGCCAAGGAGATGTTTACTTATTCTACAAATATTCCAAGAAATACTAATCTTTCGTCCATTTATCTATGCTTTAGTTGGTGAACTTCTGGCACCTTGACTCAAGATAAATTTATCATCAAGATAAATTTACCTTTTCTCGTTGCCATCTCGAATTATGTAACGCTCAAAACAAGCTTTAATTTAGGAATACTGGAGATTCTATTTTGCACAGACTTTTAACATTTTTTAAAACAATTTGCCAAATACCTCTTCTTATTTAAACATGTACAATATATTATTTTCTATTCTTATTCCCGTCATATGAGAGGAAATCTTATGTTATTATATTTAATTAATGATTATTGTTATTACGGTTATTGTTATTATTAATTATAATTAATTGTTATTATTAATGATTATTTTAGCACAAGAAAATATATAATTCCGTGCTTTAATTTACTAGCTTTGAATTAAATAAGGATTTATCTATTGACGCTGTATTTTGTAATGTCTGATGTTGCAATATAAAATTTTAAAAAGAATAAGAAGAACGCAGATCTAAAAGATTTTATATTATTTATATCATTTCCAGAAAATTCCTATTTTAATAATTTGAAGTTGTTGTGTTTTAGCAAATTTAAAATTAAAACTGTTTTAAACTGTAATGTTTTAAAATTTGTTGAACCACCTTTCGTCTGCAAACTTGTTCAAGATTTTATCTTCCAACATTATTCATATCAAATTAGACGAAAATTTATTTTCATATTGATTATTGTTGCACCTGATAATATATCTCTTTATTTTAATTTATTAGTTTTCGCATTTTATTATTTATGTTTTATTTCACAATGTTTTATATATTAATATATATTTTTGGCAAACTTTTGAATAAGACTTATGTCTGATTTCTCGCCAGGTTCGATAAAGTTGTGCCAACAGTCCAAAAACTCTCGAAATATCCATAATTTTGGATTGGTTCAAGAAATGGTGACAAACGGTAGTTAAGATTGCAATAAAAATTGACAAGATTACATTTGACAAGTAATCGCCCCAAAATAATCCTACTTTGGCGTCTAGATAGTAATTTTTAGTCATCTCTGATCTTTTGATTCTTTTGAACATTTTTATGTTTTTTATTTCATAAAAGGAATTAGTGTTATGCACTTTTCGATTTCCTGTCATCTTTTCCACACTTAAGGGGAAAAGAAATTTTGTGCTATTCTTCATAAAAAATTTAAAATTACCAACAGTGAAAAAAAAATTAGAAACCATAAAAATTTGAAGCTGAACAGCAAAGCAGAAGAAGGAGTCAGAAAGATTCTGAAAAGAGGGCAGATTAAAAATTTCTCGCCAGATGGAACAGCCAATTTTTTTTATTGCATTCTTAAAATTTGCTTGTTACCATTGCCAATAGGCATCCAAAATGGCGGACTTTTAACACATTTTTTTTTTTTTTTTACGATTGTCGAGAAACCAGATATTTATTTTAATCCTAGCAGTTAAAAAGAATGTAGAATGGAATCAGTCAGGAACTGCAGAAGAGACTGATCGCAAATTTGAAGTGAATGCTGAAAGATATCAAAAGTAGAAAAAAAATGAAAGTGCAACATAATTTATTAGTGAAAACTAAAGAATATATGCAGACAAAATATTTTGAATAATATTTCACAATGAAGTAAGAACGTACATAACTATAAATTTAACTGTGTTATGAATTTGAAGGCATTTTTCAATT
Organism: Argiope aurantia; assembly: GCA_026543865.1. Classification (NCBI taxonomy): domain Eukaryota; kingdom Metazoa; phylum Arthropoda; class Arachnida; order Araneae; family Araneidae; genus Argiope; species Argiope aurantia. The sequence goes on along the minus strand of JAPMOR010089750.1, from coordinate 60,530 downwards.
ATGTTACAGAATATTTGTTCAATTTTGGTGAAAAACCAGAGTGGTTTCCTCTAAACTTTCTGTCATATTCTCTACTAAGTTGTCAAGCCATAGAACGCCTTAAATGGCACTGGCGTACAATAGTTAAAAAATATTAATTTTTGATTCGAATTTAACAATTTAAATTAATTTATCTTGCCATACTGTCCTTGATCCCTGGAATGCATTAATAGTATCTCCAAAAATCGAATTTGTGTTTTAAGAACATTTTTCTCAATCGATTGAAGTCACACTTGCAGTCACAAAATCTTATGCTAAATTTGATATATTTAAGTCATTGTGTTTTTGAATTAACAGGTGAACATGTTCTGAAAGAACAGATAATGAATCAATCACTGGATTCAGCTGACAATTTAATCGGTGTCTGAACTAAAGATGTGAAATCTGTGGACTGAATCTTATCTATCAAGCTCTCTCTTTTCTGTATTTATCGTGTTAACTTAACAGTCGGATTGATGGACTTCCTCTAAACAGATTTAACTCAAAATTTGATAGATATCTGCAAATTTAACGAAAAGATCGTATATCAAATTTCAACTGTCTAGCTCAAAGCGTTATTGAGTTATCTTTGTCACAGCTAGATAGATTTTCAAAAATGTGTTTTTCGAACTCATGGTAGTCTAAAACGAGGAGATTCGTCAAAATTTCGAGTTCTAATTTTTTGACAGTTACAATACCTTCTATATACTACGTTTACGAGAAAGTAAAAATGACAGCGAGTCGATATGGAATGAGTAATGGAAAAGTGCAACTGTCAAGATTTATATGATCCTTTGTAAGGTCTATTTTCGGGTAATATTTGAAAAGTTTTATTCAATAATTTATTATTCAAATGATATTTATGCTTGTAGTTACAAATTTGTGATAATATTTTCTGAAAAGAAAACATGGAACATGTGAAATACTGGGTTTCAATACTGGGTTTATCAACGAATTTTCAATATTTAAAACAGAAGAAGCAAAGAAAAATAATTTGAGATTTGCTTATTTAGATCTAAAAAAATGAGCTGATATCTTATTAAACTTAAATAGTTAAAATTAAAAAAAATGTTTCATAACAATTATTCGAATTGTTAAAATGCTATATTAAGTTAAACAATTAGAAAAGACACATCAAATTCTGAATTTTCACAGCATTCTTTATAAAACATTTGACATCCTGTCACATTTGATTTATTTATATTAACGCCATATACTTTTTTCTACAAGGATTTTAATTCTCCATATTTACACCTTCATTATTTCATTAAAACATTTGTTAGAATGAATCAATGCTTGCAGGTGTTTCTTACAGAGTAAAAACTCTATCTAGATGCCGGAATTAAATTACATTCTAATTCGATGTCTTCCCGAAAAATAGAAGAAATTCTCAAATAAAACGCATAAACGAAATCGAAGCATTTTTTCCAAATTTTTTTTTTCACTTGCTGTCTGTTAATTAAATATATCTAGACAGCACGAAGTAACTTTTTTTTTTTAAAATTTAGGAAATTAGACTGAGAGCAGTTCTTACAGAAAAATCGAGTTTTTTTTTGTTGTTAATTGAAAACCTCTTCCGCGTACTGTTACATAGCATTAAATGCAAATCTAATTTGAATTTGAAAGCTTATTTTTACTCTCGTTCTGTTAAGTGGTTATTTCCAAAAACTTCTTTAATTCTTTCTACTTTAAATTCTACTAGATGGATCCAGATTTTTATTAGATTTGTACTTTTTATCGCGATCATGCAAATTCACTAATTCTAATATTTCCCTTTTTGTAGCATATTTATTTAAACTCAATTTTGGATTTCGAAATTTCTTGCGTTGATTGGGTTCTAAAATTTTCCTTTTTAATTTTCTTTTAAGCAATTGTTAAGACCGAAGATCATTTCAAATTTATTTTCTAGTTTATAGAGATGTTCTGAAAATGCATTATGATGTAGTGCGTCATGAAATAGGTGCATGAGCGTAATTTAATTCATGAAGAAATTTGCAAAAAGATATTTCGCATATAGAATATTCGGGAATCTTTTTAATGGTTTTATGAAATACAAGATAAAGTTTATGTAATACATTATAGGACATAGAGGCAAAGAGAGCGGTGTTAAACCTTGCTTTAAAGCAAAAATTAGATTTTTTTAATGAATGTAAAATTAATTTGTAATTGAAGTTCGTTTAATGTGAAATAATGGCTTGTTTTGATAAGAAAGAATTTGTCTTTTATTTAATTAAAAAAATCATAGAATAAAATTTAAATTAAAGAACTACACTTAATATTGCTTAAATTAGATTTTGAAATAAAATTTTTAACGAATTTATTTAGTGATATAATTCAGTGACAATAGAAACTCTATAAATAAAGTCGATTTATTTCAAGAATAAAAAAATTACTCTTATATCTAAAATTAAATTAAATGTAATTCTAAATTTGACAAAGTTCTAAGTAATTGTATGAAAGACAATTCTACATATGGATAAAAAAATTCAGAAAAACCTTAATTAAATTTTGGTATTTTTCTAGCCCAATGTATTGAAACTTTGGGTTTATGTTTGAAACAAAGTAGAACGCATTAATGAAAGAAAAACTTTTTCCTACTTTGAAAGAGGGTAATATTAACTGTTTGATAAGGTTTGTTTTTTCATCAAAAGGCACCATGATAGAAATCTAATTCTTCTAAATTTGGTAGAATGTGGACTTTATGTCGAATGATATACATGATAGAATCTTCTGAGTAATGCGGAGTGACGATTTGAGCAGAATTCACTCAGATGTCATCTAATCAGAACTCAAACTTAAAAAAGAGCAAGCAAATTTTTTCCTCGTGCTGCTTTTATTTCGAAGAAAGGCGATGAGAGAAAAAGTAATG
>JAPMOR010089750.1:19740-57633 GCA_026543865.1 Argiope aurantia | reverse complement strand
TCGTGCTGCTTTTATTTCGAAGAAAGGCGATGAGAGAAAAAGTAATGCGTACCATTTCAATGAATTCAAACTAATTGACGAAACGAATATATGATCTTCCGGAAAATAAGTCAAATTATGAGTGCTCTGTAAGAGCTACAAAAATCAATGTATTTAAAATAATTAGTAAAAACCAAAAAACTAGTTTATCATTGCAAATTATTGGTGCGATTGCAGCGATTTTTAATTTTATAGAAAAGTTCATGACTTCTAGATGTTTTATCATTGCTCAGTTGGGTGTTTTTTTATCTTGAAAAGAATTTTATAAGCACTACTTCGCCGCATACTCTCCAGAGGGAAGACAGTGGGAGTGCTCTCTCAAAAACTTTCTCGCATACTTTCTAATAAAGGCATTATCTCAGAGAATGGAATATTACCTTAGGCATGAATTTAGCAATTTTAGCGAATCTATCCTGTTAATCTTGGCAAGTGTTTTTTGGAATTACTCCTTAGCCTATGTTTAATAATATTCAAAAATCGAATTTGTGTTTTAGATGTGTTTTTTCCACCCGATTAAATCAAAACTTTAACTGAAAATTGACCTTGTAGTCACAAAATCCTACACCAAATTTTATATATTTAAGCCATTTTTTTTTAGTTATCACATCTACATGTTTCTGAAAGTACAGACTGACAAACAGTCAGTCGTTTGTTGGATTTGGCTCAGACTTTTATAGGTATCAAAATATAGATGTGAAATCTGTGAATAGAATTTTATTCATCTAGCCCGCATCATTTTATAGTTATAATGTTAAATTTTATTCGAACAGCCGGGCAGACAAACTTCCTCTGTACGAATATTGTCCAAAATTTGATAGATCTATAAATTGATACAAAGGTCATATACCAAATTTCCTCCGTATAGCTCGGAGCATTTTTAAATTATCTTTATCACAAACAAACATATAGACAGACCGTTTTTCCATAAAAGTTTTTTTTCGAACTCAGAGAGGTCTAAAACGTGGAGATTCATCAAATACACGACTTCGAATTTTTTTGACGATTACTATATTTTCTTTATACTACGTATGTGAAAAAGTAAAAATGCGAGAGTTTTCTGGCCTCAATATTTTACTGATGATTTTACCTTTTTTTCCTCTTTTGAAATATTATGACTGATAGATGCGTTCATTAATAATTGTTTGCCTCTCATAATCATTCTTGACTTTCGAGAGTTATTGCAAAATAACTAAAACAGCGTCAACGAGTGAAATGAATAATGCTAATTTTATTCTCCTGTTATTTTTTCCACTTTGCAAACATAATTAACTGATAAGAGAATTATGTTTATTGAGCATTTATAATCTAAAATAATATTTTCCTTTGTTTTGACAGGAATTGAAAGTTTGTTGACATGATTGAATAAATATTATAAATATAACAGACGAACAGCTCACCACCTTAGGTAGTTAGAGATTAATAATATTGCACTTGATATTAATAAAAGCAGATAACTATGTATGTATGCATATTCCCCATCTTCTCCTGAGTAATTAGATCAAATGTTGCAAATTTATTATATAAGTCAAGAAAAAAGAATCAACCAACCTTTCAAAGAATAAAAATTAATAACAATTACATTTAATAAGAAATTAACTAAAAATTTGTAATTTCTCTAAAGTAACTTGGGACTGAATCATTGCAGAAGAAATATTTTTACACCGTTTAAATCCAAAATTTTACTTTTTTTTAACAACACCAATTTCCTTTATGGACATTTATCCCATGCAATGTTATTAATTTTGAAAAAATCAGCTTTCTTCCACTCCACATTAAGTGCAAGCAGAAGCAACCTATGCAAGAGTAAGTCGTCTTCAATTACCTAGCCACTTTCAGAATATAACATTCCATTCTGAGAACTTTGAGATGAAATGCTCCAACACGACAATCTTCTCCTTAGACGATCTTCTTGAAGACAAAATTTCCTTGAAACAAGAATTCCAACCTACAAAGAAACCTGATATTTTTATAGATGGGTACGAAATCGAGGGAAAAACTGGCTCTGCCTTCAGCGTCTTCCAAAACGACCAACTCACTCATCAGTGGCTCAGCAAACTGAACGAAAAGAATTCTGTCTTTCAGGCTCAGTTGCTGACCATTAAGGAAGCATGTAAATAGGCTAGCAAATTCGATCATAATGCTAAAATATGGAGCGATAGTGAGGCCAGTTTAAAAGCGATTTACTCATTTTCCACCTCAAGCCCAATTGTACAGGGATTTCAAGCCATTCTACTCCACCAACCTTCTGTTCAGTTAGGATGGCTTAAAGCACATGCAGCCCATATCGGCAAAGAGGCTTCAGATTCCTTAGCAAAACACGCCATTTCTACAGGTACTCCCGTTCAATATCCAGCTCCTAGAAGCCATCTTAAGAGTATACTAAATAAACTGAACCTACAGCGATGGCGAGAAGAATAGGACAATGGTTGAACTGGCAGAAACATCTATCAAATTATCACCAAAGTCTCCTTTAACCCATCATCTTGGAACAAGCTAGACATTATCTTTACGACTGGCCATGGCCTTTTCCCTTCGTACTTTAAGCGATTCAATATTAAAGGATCGGATCAATACGGCTGCGGTAAAATGGGCGATGCCCTTCATTATGCCACTAGTCGCCCTCTCACTACATCTTTTCATCTCAACAAACCCACCCACGACCTCGAACGAATCTGGTGGATAAACGTTATGGGAAACAAGATGTCCAAGGTCAAAATCAGAAATTTTGTGAGGTTCCTACAAGACAGCGAGGAATTGACCTCACCAGACGCAAGCCCTGAATAAATTTTCGTCTCGCATCTCAATCAAGCCCTTCTCCAGGATATATTAACTTCAAAAGAATTCCTCTACTCATATTCCACACCGAACACTCCTTTTATCATCATAATATTGTATATAGTTACTTTTTCTGTGTACCGTATGTAAAAATGTTTTGATAAATATTTACACGTATATCCTTTCAACCGACAAGTAATCCTAGAGGTTACAAGTTCGGGGATATTCTGTGGTGAAATAAAGAAAGAATAATGCTGTTTTAGCTTAGAAACAGTAATTTAACCATACCTGAAATCAAGTAAGAAATCAATCGTTCGAACAAAGGAAAGAAAGATAAAGTTTTTTCGAGAAAACGAAACAGATATTCGGCGTTGGGAGCAGCTTTAGACTGCGAGGGAATATGCTAAAAATTCGCGACGAGAGATTAAGACATTTTTAAGTCATTATTTGTTTCAAGGTGATCATTAAAACCTCTTTCATTTTTATCATTTATGAAAAAAATTTGTTGTATTAATGTAACAAAATGTTAATTACTCACAGAGAAGAAATTGAATCATAACTTATAGATAAAAATAACTAATGGTCATTTTTTAAAATAATCTAGGCCACTTAATAGTCTAATTTTAATTAATAAAATGTTTCATGAATGCACATTTTAAAATTATAAGAACAGAGCGCCGGCTCATACGCCCGTATCCGTGACCATTCTGGTCACTGAACGGTTTGGTAGGCATGTTACGGGAATTTTATTTAAATATCAATATTTATTTAAATATCAAAAATAACTATATACAGAATTTACAAGCATATAAGAAATGATGTTGAGATGAAACCGTTTACAAAGATTTCCAACTTTGAAAGATTATTTGGAATAATAATGTGCAGAAAGATAAAATGTGTGAAAATATACATACATTCTGCGTTGATTTATTTTTATGGCGTAGTAGATGCAGATGCAGTTATAAAAATCAGATGGAAGATAATTTGGTTAATGGGAACAAAGAGAATGTTTATTATTTTGATAAACGATAGCATTAAGTTTTTACACGGTTAATTTGTTGTTGAAAGCAACTATGATGAAGTGTCAAAAAAATTATATGCAACATTATTTCTTAAAAAATAAATTACATTCAAATCTTCAACAATTCTTTTTCTGCTGTCACATCATTTTGTTGAAATTTCAAAATAAATTTCATCGTCTGGTGCAATTTTAAACAAAATGAGTTAATTAAATGAAAAAATGAAACAAATGAAAAAAACAAATCTTTTCAATGAAAGCCGTTTTATTTACATTTCTGAGAAAGAGTACTTGATATTCTATTTAGCAACTGAATATTCAATGAAATGGAAGAAAAAGGCTGGACTAAAACGTATTTTAATCGACTTTCTACAGAAATCTTGCATTTCTTTAACAAAAAGTAACATATATTTAAAAACTGACATTGCTGTGTGGTTATTAAATTAAGATCAAGATAAAAGATGGCGCCACATATAAGGGAAATGAGAATGAAATGAAACATACACCTATAAGACCAGACCGATAAGCTGGGAGGAGACCCAGAAAATGTTGAGATCAAACGATGGCAGCTGTATAGGTTATAGAAGAGTTTAACTAATTCAAATCCGAAATTTGTAAAAATTTTGATTCCGTATATTACTTTCTCGTACATGAAGTATGTAAAGGGAAAGTATTGCCGTCAAAAAATAAAATAAAAATAAAATAAATAAACTTGAGATTTTAACAATATTCATTTTTCAAACCTTCCTGAGTCAGAATTTTTTTTGGAGGAATTGTGTCCAATTATAAGCATGAAAACTCAAAATTGCTTTGAGCTGGATGAATGAAATTTGGTGTATGATTTGTGTATCAGATTTGCAGGTATCTATCAAATATTGTAAAAAAATCAATTCACAGAAAGCCTATCTATTTGATTGCCCAAATGTAAATTAACAAGATAATTACAAAATGGAAGGGCTATGCATATAAAATTTAGAATGCAGATTTTTCGTATCAAGTTGGATTGATCATCTGACGGTCTGCGCTTTTGAATTTGTAAGCGTGTTAATTCAGAAATATAACTACATAGGTCAATGAAATTCAGTTTATAATTTTAGATTTTCCCAGAAGGAAAGTATCCTAACCTGCCATTATTTATTCTTTTAAATTTATAATAATTTTACAATTATTGACTATGAAGATGAAAAATAGTAGAAGAGTATGCAACTGATGAGAGCTACTCACCGAGATATCACATACATAGATTAAAACATTATCAGATAAAGGGATCAAGATCCATTTTAAACCAATATCTTTTAAGAAATTATAACTATAAAAATAAACCTTCTGCATAAAAGTTGTTTGTCGTGATGAGCCGTAAATCGCATATTGCATTATCTCTTAAATTTCATTCGTAATAAAGTTTCGGAAAAAAATTAACATTTCAAACTTCTTTTTTTCTGTTTCCTCTTTAAGAAGTTATCCATTTGCGATTGCGACTGAAATATTTATCCCGCATATAACAAATCATTAATGTATTTATATCCAATCAGATTTACCCGTATTGATGCAGTTTTTTATAGTTTCCTACAGAAAATATACCCATAAATTTCTCATTTTGAAAAAATAATGTGTATGCTTCCAATGTCACGGAAAGTGTTTTAGAATATTTCATCATTATTATTCACAATTCGAAATTATTAATATTTAAGTGCATCTATGGAAAACTAATTTTATAAATTTAAAATGATATTTGAGGTTAGCATCCTGTGGTTGTACGATGAAATATATGTTCAGTAGCTTAAAACGACGCTTTCTTATACACGAAATACAGATAATAAGGTGCAGACGGAACCTACAGAAAACAGCAATTTCAGAATTTAACAACACACAAGGAGCAAATCGTTACGAAGTTATCTCAATAGCACAAACAATCAGAGAGCGGGGATCAATATATCATAAAAAGAATTTATTCAATTATGCTCTCGACTCGACTACACTTCCCTTGTCTGTGTAATTTCTCTCTTACAGCTCCTGTGACAAGGCATCGAATGCTCTAGAACTAACCTCCGGTACTCGAGTCCAAATGGAGATGCCGCTAAAATTCTTGAATTGTCGAGGCCCTTCATTTTGGTTGTCAAAATTACCAAATTTGTTGTCATCATCATATAATTTTCAAGACAAGAATCACTGATCTGGTGTCTATTCCGCAAACATTAAAATTTCTGTAAAATTATCTTTTTTTTTTTTTTTATCAAAAGACTTACTGCGAAGAGAAACAATATTACAATTTGTATCAGTAATATGCATAGTATTTAAAATATGCTTATGCTGCATTTTAAATATCTTATTTAAAAATTCCATAATTTTCTGAAACGAAGATCTGTTATTGTATTTTATATCAGCACAAACAAATCTTGAAAATGCAGTCGCCTATGTAAGGTTATAAAAATTAATGGAACTTAGGAAATTCATTCATGTTATGGCATCCTAACGCTGCCGCTACATTAGGCTTGAAACTGCTAATCTACAATAATAATAGCTTCATTTTGGTGATTTTTTTATAGGAACATGGTGAATGCATTTTCAGGATGACTTAAAATTTTGCTTCATAATCAGAATCTCAAATTTCATCAACTTCTTTAAATTTAATTTCTACCTCCCACTTACTAGAAAAAATTTAAATTCTATCGATTGTCGTTTTTGTGAAATTAATCTGAATATAACTAAACTTACTTGGTTAAGAGAGATTCCAATGCTTTAATTTCATGTTTTGTCTTTATTGATATGCATTTTCTACTAATTCACTAATTTTTGTTTCATTTCTTGTTTAGCCTAAACATGTCAGCACAAGGAAATTTATTCTTATTGTATAAACTTGATTTCGAATATAAATATTCTTCTTGATAAGCTTGCTTTCGAATATACATATGTATTCTTAGTGATAAACTTGCAGCGGTAGTGGATTCCCAAAAACTTTCTCGCATATTCTCTAATAAAGATGTTCCCCACAAAACACTTGGCATGGCATTGTTCAGTAGTTACGAAGGATTAACATTTGGCGTGGATTTAGACTTTTTACTAAATCTGTCGTGTTATTTTTGGCGAGTTCTTTTGGAGATTAATTCCTGCATGTGAGTAAAAGAATCTGAAATTCGAATTTGTCCTTGAGACGGGTTCCTCCCAATTGATATATTTAATTCATTTCGTGTTTGAGTTATCGCGTTTGCACGTTTCTGAAAGTACAGAGCAACAGACGGTCAGCCCCTTGTTGGATTTGGCAGAAAATCTGATAGGTGCGTCCACACTATAGATGGCAAATCTGTGCACTGAATTTTATCTATCTAGCTCTCTTCGCTTTGTAATTATTGTGTTAACATATATTCGAAAATCTCGACAGATAGACTTCCTCTGAATGGAGTTTGCTCAAAATTTGACAGAAATTTACGCATTTGTTGTAAATATCATATAACAAATTTCATACATCAAGCTCAAAAGTTTTTGAGTTATTTTTGTCACAGACAGAAATTTTCCAAAAATGTATATTTCGAACTCAGGGAGGCTTAAAATGTGTTGATTCGTCAAAATCTCTTCGAATTTTTTGACAATTGTTGCATTTTCTGTATATTTAGCATATGAGAAAGTTGAAATTTCCTTCATTTAAGCATTTCCGCGTTTATCCCCGTGAATGAATTAACAAATAAGTTATTCTTTAAATAATTTGATATAAAAATCCTTAATTCTTCATAAATTCTAAATTCTTTAAATAATTTGGCATAAAATCTTGTAAAATACTTACCTCAACTAATAAAAGCGAACGTCACGCTAACATGCTTACAAAATCGTTACGCTTACAAAGAAAATAAAAACATTTTTTTTCAAATTAAATATCATGGTAAGAGAAACAAATTATAGTATTTACAAAGCTAGTTAGTATAAAACATTTGATAAATTCAGTAATATGAAAATCTTATCCCATGTTTTTTATGAGTTTCGTAAATATGTATGTCCAAATTAGCCATACTATTTATTTTGCAATAAGAATTGTAGCAACGAGGTCTCTAATTTCATGATCACGAGAAACAATTTGAATTTTATTATTTGTTTCTCTGTAGAAATAAAACAAACCAATAAAGCGCTTAGATCCTACAATCTACTTCTTTGCATCGAAAATTTCTTTATATATCTACATATAATCACAGGCAATACAGTCTTTTCGCAGAAACAAAATATTCTCTGAAATAACTTCACAGCCTCAAGAGAAATGGGAGATAAAAACATTTACGTTCGTAGAGAAAAAAGAAAACGCAATCAGCTCCGATATGTCAAGAAAGCAACTTTTGAAAGTTACATAAGAAAACTTCTTCGTAATTTATCTGGCCAAGGTAGGGCTAGCATTTCTGAACCAGCGTTGGCGATCATAAATGACATGATAAAACACTTTTTCACGGATCTATCATTAGAAGCCAAGGAGCTGATGACTGCATCCAAGAAGCGGACATTGACAGCTTGGGACATCCAAGAGGCTGTCCGAGCAACTTTAAAGGGTGAGGTGGCCAATCATGCAATTAGTGAGGGGCAAAAGGCGGTGACAATGTATATTGATATGACACGCCAAGGATGATTGTTCAGAAACCTAGATTTAGAATGAACTCAATTAAGCCTACTTACTTATTTCTGCTTTTCGTAATCCATTTTTCTTTTAAAAGTTATTGCTGTTAAGTTTAATTAATAGTTTCACATATATTTATAAGTAATCGTATTATTATTGATAATTTTCTTGATTATTTTCCACTTTTATTAATAAATAGTTTGATTACAGTTTTCGTTATATTCAAATTTCTGAATGTTTATATGTTTTATTTTTCGGCATGGATTCTTTCATGTTGATACTGTTGTTGCACTTGGAAATGTATCAAGGAATTTTCTTCACTGCAGATACTTTTTAAGGCTGGAAACCTGAAGTTGATATTCTTGATTTTCCCTTATTTATTTATTTATTCTTTTGTAAAAATTTAACAATAGAAATTTTTAAGATGTTTACTTGACTGTTCATCTGTTCATAAAGGACGCTTGTTAAATTATTAAAGATTTTTTTATTATAAATTTATTGCATTTTTGTAAAACGGTACAAATTAACATTGAGTTTAAATACAGCAACGCCTCTTTCATTACTTGGGCTTTGCGTTGTAAAAATGAATTCAAATTTGTTGCGAATTACTTATAAGAGAATAATTACTTTTGAAAAAAAATGACATAAATTATTTTCCATAAAATGATCTAAAAATAATTTCATCTTACTCTTTTTTTTTTGCCATTAAAGTACATAGAATTTTAAACCATTTACACTCATCTTAATATTACTTTCTTTAATACTATACCATTTCTCTGGAGGAAATCTCCCCAAGCAGATTTTATTGGCGATAACACAAATATACAAATAAAAATGTTAACAATGCTGCAAATCTCGCCAAATAGACTTTAGTCACGAAGCGAATTGTTTTGAAAATGTGGCGGTAAAAGGTAACCTTTACTAAACTGACAACAATAAATCGGAATATTCGTAAATGCATCGTTTCAAACTGCTATCTAATTAGAATTCATAAAACTGAGAATAGTGTCCAGTTTCTTGTCAAGCTAGATAAAATCGCTCTAGACGTGCAAAACACACTATAATTCCATCATCCCGGTTGGCCACAAGAAAGGGTAATAAACAGGTATAGGGTTGCAATAAAAAAAATTGACAGGGCTACATCTGGAGAGAAGTCAGGCCTAAACAATTCAACTTTGGAGGCCGTACATTACGATTAAATCAAGCTTCAGAATTTCCAGACGACTTTATAGCAGAAAATCTATTGATATGTATAAGCTGCATTTACCAGAATTATCTTCAAATTTTCGAAAAATGTTCAATTTATGTAATTTTGTATTGACACTAGCATTTAAGAAATGGTTCTAGTGTAGATTTGGGTGCCCCTTCGATTTTCAACAAATTTCAGCAATGAAGCACTACTTCTGGTTTCCATAATGTTTTGTTTTCATTGACATTACTGTTTGGTTTTACCCTTGGCGCCGATTTTGGCATATAAAAAATCGCCAAAAAATCAAGGGGCACTTAATTGTAAACTTTTACCTAAGAAATATTTAAATCAAGAAAATAAAATTGATTTATTAATAATATACCTGGTGAAAATACTAATCGTGGCTTGATCGTAAATTCCTAAGCATTTCAAAATAGGCGTACACTTCTTTACGAGCAATATTTGATACGATAAGAAAAATCATATTGTATGAGTCAGTACATATTTTATACAATTTCGGTTTTATTAGTCATATTTAGCAAACATTTATACTTTTGCGTTAACAGCATGCCAGAGATTAATCGCTGAATATGTCATGTTTATTACAATAGATGATTAATAATATTGCCTATGATATTAAGCTGGTCTGTTGACAATGTTCGCCATTGACATGCGGTTAGCTAAAAATTCGCTATTGTCGCATGTTTAATACTGAAGCTCTAATATTATTGACACAACACCATTTTAAAGAAGTTTCACTTTTCACAATTTTAGTAGCAAATCTGATCGAATTTGAATATCGCTATTTTAAGCTATTTTAGATTATTTCAATGATTCGTAGTACAAGAATCACCATTCAAAGGGTCAATCTTATTTGATATGGCAATTGTTTTGGTTAAATATCGCAAAATAAAAAAAGGACAATTTAGCCAATTTTAATCACCGAAGAGTATAACAAAAAAATGTTAGTTTATATAACTGAAGAATATTTCACAAAACATAAAAAAGAGGATCGAAGAGAATTTATAAAAGTTTAATCTTTGCAATTGTTTCAGCAGTATATTTAAAATCTCAAAAACATAAAAAATAATTCCTTTAAAATCTTTTTTCTAACTATATATCACTAAATATATAAAAATTTGCTATTAGTCCATGAATAGAATGTAAACCTTTTGCCTTAGTTAATACTATTTTGCGTACCCTCATACCATTAAAATGTCAGTGAAACGTGACTTATCTTTTGAGAACAATTCTCTAAGGAATAAGTCCCAATTTTTTAAACATATTATAAAGGTTCATTATAATAAAGATATATAGTGGAAACATAGAGGAAACAATTCCTAATATTTTAGAAAAATGAACAGGAAATGCAACTTTCCTCACTTTTATGATAACGTACAAACACATTTAAATTGCCAACATTTATAATTAAATTCTAATCACAATAAGCGAATCGCCCTGATTCAATTTTAAAGGTTAGTTTATCTTTTTATTTAAGTTTAATAAACTTCTGTTAAAGATTGATATAAATTTATTATCTGTTTTAAGCTAATGAATGTTCTTTAACTTTTGTCAGCTTTTTTCATGTCTCAGTTATTTCAAAAATAACTAAGAGAACTCATGACTTATTATTTATATCAAAATACCAAGATAATTTCTAAGAGTGATAATCTGAAATAATGGGGATAATATAAATTTTTTTAAGAAACTCCTAGTAACATTTATATATTGTATAATATTGTATAGTATTAAACAATATTCCCAATATTGTATAATATTGGATAATACAATATAATATCGTGCAATATTGAGCAACAGGTTGTGACACCTAGGGTCGTTTTCTTTTTTATTGATTTCCATTTTTTAATATGAAGGTTTTAAGTCTGAAAGACGACAATAGATGGAGCCGCTAGGTAAGAAAGCCATACCTGATGTTTCGATCAGAATTGCAACCTTTTATGTTCATCTTATGAATAAAAGGTAATGTTTGATCTTCATATTCTTTAATTTTCTTGCTTTAAGGAAACAAGCATCTTGAAGAAATTTTATAGATGTTATGTTGCCTAATACAAAACCATAATCAAGTCCCTCTTTTCGTTTAATTAAAATATATTCATTTTCTTTTTTAACAGATTAATTCCTTCAATTAGATTAGCAATCCTACTTGAAACTGCTTACATCTTATATAAAAATTATTTAAAATAAACTTTTGTTATTTTGCGACGTTTTATTGTAAGCATTTCGCTATGGAATTGACCAGCTCATGCTACATTGCTTATCCTCTTGTATCCATCTACCCGCGGTAAAGAGTTTTCAAAATTGAAGCAACTTATTATAATTTTATCTGATCATTATGTCCTATTATGAAAATTACAAAGTTGGAATCCTATTTATCAATAATATTTTCATATTTCGTTTGAAATAATATATAGTGTTATTTAAATTCTCTATAAGAAATGTGATGTTTAATATAATAATCTTAATGTTCTCTTTAAGAAATATTATGATGATAAAGAAATTCTATGAAGTTTAGTTTTATAGTATTGGTATTAATAACAATATTTTGCTATATTTGAGTTTTGAAATTATTTATAAAATATTGAATATAGCATGCATTTCTTAAAAACACTGAAAAATATAATTTCTATTATTTAGAAATAGAAATTATATTTTATGATAAATATAATTCAAATTATGAATTAATGAAAATATAATTTGGATGCCATGTGTATAGTTTTAATATTTTATTTGGTTAATTATAAGCCACTATCGATATTAATTAAAGTCTGAATTCAAAATATTTTTTAAAACAATAAAAAACAATTTCATTTTTAGATATCATATGTATAATTTTAAACAATATGCATATTTAAAATACAAAACTAGTTGAAAATTATGATCAGCTAGTTTGCTGATAATAATAATTTTCTAAATTGAAATATAATTTTTATTTTCACCATTTTATTAGCAAAATTTTTCTAATTATGACAGATATTTAATTGGTATCACATTAAACAGATTAAAATAGATATTTACAAAATGTTAATTTGCGTGAGAAATAAACAAAAGGGCAATAAAAAATGAGACATAAGTTAGTAAAACTTATGAAACCAAATTAATTGCCATTGCTAAAAATCTCACAAAATTGCTCAAAAGTCAATAGATTCAAATTACTTAAACTACATGAAAAAGTTTCATTAAATAAAATTGATTAGAGTTAAAATATAATATTATATTAAATTTTAAAATGTATTAATTAGAAGATGGATATTTCCAAAATGCTTCTGTAAATATTTCTGAAAAATCTGTAACATTAAAAATAATGTATGGAAGCAATAATAAAGGAAATGGTGGATTTTCTTCCTAGTACATATTCGCTTATTATTTAACTTTTGCTACCCAAACCATCTGTATAGTATTTTTATGATATTGCTAAATATTTATAATTTTATATAATATCATAAAAATGTAATGACAGTTTTGTAGAATATTTTGAACTACTTCAAATTCACACAAATCAAACAAATAACATACAGATGTTTATCCTCAGTTAGAAATATCAATGTCATCCCATCCACTATTTAGTTGAAGAGAGAACAGTGAAAAAACAAATCCAACGAAGACCACTACAGATACATGGTTGCAACTTGAAATCATTAACTATTTACGAAATTTTCTTGAGGTGTAAAATATGTCTCTTTTTTAAAATTTTGAAAACTAAACGACAGTTAAATTCAGATAAAATGCAATGGCTAACTTAGCTAAAAAACTAAATATAGAATAACATTTGACAATATATTCTTGCTTTAAAAATAATTTTCCATTATATTTTAGAACACAAGAGAATTTATATTCCTTAAGCTTCGAATGTTCGAATATATATTAAAAAAATTAATTTTAATCATAAGCTGCATTTTAATTAAAAAAACATTACATTTAAAGAAAAATAATATTACTGTGCGTCGGATTCTAGTGTACCTACTACGGTTGGCATATTATTTATAAATTAAGATATGTATTATAAAAAAAAATAATTCAAAACGCTCCGCAAGGCAGATAGCTGAATTTAGGACCAAAAAATTAAGTACATAATTATTTCTAGGATAAAATGTTTTCATTAAGAAAAATAATAGTACTGCACATCTGATTCTAGAGTATCAACTATGGATGGCATATTTTTTATAAATTAAGTTATGTATTATGAAAAGATAATTCAAGATGTTCTAAGAAATAGACAGCTGAATAATCATGTGCCAAAAATTTAGCACATAATTATTCCAATTATAATATGTGTTCATTAAAAAAGGATTTTTCATGTTTTAAAATAAAACTAATCAAAATTTTAACATTTTATCTCATATAATTATTGTTCAATCATATTATCTCAGAATTATTGATTATCGAACAAATATTGTTTTTACTTCACATTGAAATTAAAAAAAATAAACTTGTCAGTGATATTAAATTTATTCCTGAAGAATTTTTTCTAACTTTAACAAATTTGGAAGAATGTTTCAAAAAGCATTTCAAAATATTTTTGTCGTTTTTTTCATCGAATTCACAACGTTTCTTTGTTTTACTTACTGTATTATACACACCGATATTGTGATAATATTGGCTAATACAATTTTTGTATGTATTCTATTGTTCCATTGATTAAGAACAAAATTTTGAACATAATATAAAGACAAACGATTTCAGACTAAAACATTATCGGATTACATTGTTTTGTAGTAAAATCTCAAATTTCCTTTATTTATTTTATTAATGTTTTATATCTAAATTTATTATTTCGGCATATGAAATTCTTCATATTTCAGATGCCGAAAGAGAGGTCAATAACCTACGTAAAAAAAGAAAAATTCCTCTCTTCTGAATGTATCGATTTGCCGCATTGCTTTTCGGGATTGCAACAAACTTGATTAGGGAGGAAGTTAATCTGTTTCTGAAGCAATGAGTTAACAATGTTTGGTTTTCTCCAACGGAAAAAGGTTCAGGGGGGCGGCTATATGTCTCTCATCCTGCAGATCTTTACTCCGAATGCCGCCGTTACCATGGAAACGCACCGAGGGTGACCTTCCTAGATGGCGGCACTCGTAGTAAACAGATCTTGCTGAAAAGAAGAATCGATAACTAGGACAACACGCCAATTCGCCAACACTTATGTGAAAAATCCTTGCATTGTATAACGTACAACTAACTTGCCATTTCTGGAAATCAGAAATAAATGCTTAATTATTTATTATTAATTGGAATGTAGAAAGAATTTTTTTCTTCTTGATGCAGTAGATCCACATGTAGATTAACCAATAGGTAAGTATTGTTTTTGATTGCAAACACGTGTCCCGCTAAAATCTATGATCAGATCAAATAAACATAGGGAAACTAACTTAAGTCCTAGGATAGTACACAATGACAGTTGGCAAAAGTTATTGATTTCATTAATTTGAAGTTCGTTGATTAATTCATAGATCTTAATTCATAGTTAAAGCTGCTTTTATTTTTCATTTATATATATCAAGATTAATAGGATATATTAGCTCAAAACTAAGTGAATACAATACAATGAATAAGAAGAGCATGTTTCATTATTGTGAGTAACAGCTATGGGTTAAAATTGGTCTGATGCAATTCTGTTTTGAAGATCGTCATTTGAGATTTGATACCGGCACGTGTTTGACCCAGACTCGTATTAAATCATTTGTCGGGGTCAAAGCATCTCAAGATGGTTCGCACAGGCGCATATGACTTATACAACTAGACGTGAATCAATGATCAGAGATTCATTCTATAAAAGCCCTTTAAGGTTTCAAAATAAAAATCTAATGTAGCGCATCATTTAAATTATGGATATAAAAGATAAAAAAAATAAAAGCAAAAGACGAAAAAAAAATCGTTATAGAAAATGCTCCTATCAGGAATTTTATTGATCGGTTCAAAACGCCATTTCGAAGCTACGAAGCAGATATTTTGTTACTAGCTCCTTAGTTTTGTCTGCAGAAGAGGCATTCACGTTAAAATATTGCACACAGTCCTCTTTTTTTGAATAAGGTGCTTCTAATGGTAACCACTCTCCAATCTCTAAATCTTTATAAACATCGAAATGATTGAAGAATGACGGATTTACCGGAATCAGTTCGAAGGTACGATTCATTTTAGGTCATGGACCAGCAACTCTCTCATCCTTCTTCCAGGAATCGGAAAAACATTTAAAATAAGAGGACAGCGATTCGTTCTATAATTTTTTTTTATTTGTTTATTTCCGTTTGACAGAGAATATAGTTTTTTTTCCTTCCAGCGATAAAACCTGACGGAAAATTAAAACTATATTTTATTTTTTTGACACCTTAATCTCTTGGCTACTTGGAATAATAAAAACAATTAAGTTTAGAATCGTAAGAGTAACATATATATGTATGAAATATTTTTTTTGTTGGGTATACAGTTTATTTAATCATATGCTCATAACTGAAAACTTACTCAAATTTAATATGCATTGTTCTTCGGGATACAGAAAACGAATAAATATTCCAAATTACATATTATAAATATTCTACAATAATAAATACTATCGTTGTATGTATCTTTTATGAATAAATGAGATAATGAACTTAGTGTCAGCATAATTTAATAATGTTTTATAGAATACTGACCCAATTTTGACATTTATAAGTTCCGGAATGGCATGTTTTAAAAATGTTTTTAATATTTTTTTTGCTTATTTCATATAATATTTAGTAACTATTTTCAATTATTTTTGTTGAAATTTAAGTCTAAGTATATATAAAATATCTAACCCAAGTATCAATTGACAAAATGAGCAGAATTTAATTTATATGACAGTTTAAGAGTGATAACTGAAAGGAAGAGATAATTTTTTTGTAGAATTTAAATATATAAAAGGTGAAATTTTTTTAATTGATTATTAGACTATTAGAATAGTTTATAGAGTAAAAAAATATTTACTGACAGATACTTAATATAATTTTCGATCGAATCAATTTTGAAATCAGAAAGGAAGGCGCAATTCCTGAGGTAGTGAATTGGGTTCATTATAATTCCTAATAATCTGTATCGGATAACTTGGACTCTCTCTCGGTAAGATTTCAGATTGTGATAATGGGCTTTAGGATAAATCAGAGGATATGCTAATTAATAAAGTCGGAATATTGTGGAAATGTTTGAAAATGTTTTTATTATATAGAGGCAAATAATTATTTTGTATTTTGTTTCAGATTTCTTAATAAATATAGATCACATAGACTGTCTGAACGTCTATAATTTTATTAGTAATTGGCAATAGTTATCTACCATATTTCTGGCAATTTCTGTAATATTTTAATTTGACAATCCATCGATTCTTAGTTAGGTTTTGACTTGTACATTATTTGAGATTTTTTTTTTCTTTTCAGAATGAACTAATCCTTATAGATTTAATGTAATCTTGAGGAGTTTACTATTTTTTAAAAATAATATTGGTGAAATCTTCCATAAAAAAATTCTAGGCAAGTATAATTCAAATGACATTTATATGAAATCATTTAAAGCAGGAATATTTAGTAATTTGCCTTTTATTCACTTTGAAGCTTTAAATAAACTATAAAATTAGATGTAAAAATGAATAATTATAAATATGTTGTCTCTTATATAAAAGAAGGTAAAGGCAATTTATAATAAATTTCATCCTCGTTTCCGAACGACTTATATAATCACAAATAATTCTTAAAATTTTAAATTTTAATCAAAATTCAAAGTGCTTAATGCAAATTACTTTCTAAACATGTACTGAAAAATTTAAAAATTTCAAATTCAAACATAAATTTATAAAATTAACTTTAATTATCTTTAATACCAGTGAAGCAATGACTGAAAGAACTTCGAAATCAGTCGTTTCTAACACTGTCTGAATACAAAAATAATTAGTTAGTGTTAATTTTTTTCAAAAGTTAATATTAAAATTTGAGCGCTATACATACCTTTTCAATTAATTGTATTTTATTTAAAAGTATTTTGATTTTGTAATTAATACACATAAATTTGATTCTACAATTAATGCGTTTCCAAGAAATATTACTATTTTGTTAAAAAAATATTGATTATTATTCTGTGTGCGGGGTATGATTCCCTGTCAATCCTCGGATAGAAGGATTGAGTCTCCAAATCATATTCCCTTGATATATGGTTAAATTAATTGTCAAGTATTGAATGTGAGAGCGTAGTTTTCTCGCTCCTTTACTGTAACTAGAAATTTCTAAAAATGTAAATTAAGATAGGAATCTTAACGTAATTAACTGATATTCTAACTAATTTGAAACTTACAGTGGATCTGTTTTTATTTGCTCTGTGCAAAATGCATTTTGGCCATGCATCAGATATTAAAAATTTATTCTGTTTCATTATATATATATATATATATATATATATATATATATATATATATATATAGCGTGTGTGTGGAAAGAGGCGTACAGTTTTCTCAAACAATTTTTTCTTCATAGTAAGCAAATAGTTCACTTTCCCTTCCCTGTTAAGATTACTTTGTTAAAAGCAAAATGAGCGCAAAGCATCAAAGGCGAAGAGAGTAAAAAAGAAATTATGAGATAGTATTCTTATTTTATGTAGTTTGGAAAAAGAATTCATCGGAAGTTTGTTTTAATGTTTATCATGACGTTTTTGAGAGAACGTACAGCAAGGAGATAGAAAAACAAAATACAGGAAAGAAAGATCATGAGAAAGTATTCGAAGCTTGTATAGTTATGGAAAAGAATTTGTTGTCTCAGCATTTTAATTCCGAGGGAAACTGATATCACATGCAATTTAAAATTTAAACTTGCATCAAAGCCTGAGTTCGAATGATTAGAAAATTATTTTTAGAAAATAAATTAATTATAAATTATTACATGCAATAGCACACTCACACACACGCGTGCTCAGGAAATATCAACTCAATTTAGAACAAAATATAGTTTAATACGATAATTTCCTCGTAATATTTTGTAATATAGCATATAGTCTCTATAATGCTATAAAATTTAATTTTATAATGAAAATTTAAAAAAAAGTTAATATGTAATTTTTAATCTTCAAAAATTTAATTACATTATTATATAATTTATAGCATTTTATTAATCTGTTGCAAAATTGATTCCTAAACTGACTCGAATATATTCTCTAACACAAAATAAGATGTATCTTAGTAAAATTTAATATAAAAAAATCTGTATTGTTTAAAATTTTTTTATAAAACTTTCTGTTATTATAAATTAGTCTATGTAACGAATTAATGAACCAAAGTATTTTGAGGAGAATATTAATTAGAAAAAAATTGCCTGCTATATTATTTTTTTCGATCCAGCAATATTTAATTCAAATTCAAATTGTCGTATAATTTCAATTTTATTGAACTCAAGTACAACCTCACAATATTGATGAGATATTCCAACAGTTCAGATTTTTTGCTGTATTCAAACTGCCAAGATACTTAACATTTGTATATTAACTTGATGGAAACATGTAGGTCACGTAGCTTTTTCATGTGATCTATCACGCATTATTTATAAGGTGGAAGCGCTGACTGTAATTAAAATAAATTTTTCATACCCTGTCTTAAGGTTAGCTGCTACAACACTATGTCAGGTTAGCTGAGGTAACATGTAATTTGTTTATGGGCCATTGTTTAACTCAGTAATGGAAAATTATATAAGCAAATCAACAACTGCCTAAGGCCCTTCAAGTTCAGTGAACGCACCCTCGAGAATTTTTTCGCTTCTTTAAATACTTACTTACTACTCAAATTTATTTAATTCTGAAATTTTTCTAATTATAAAGACCATGCTAATCAACTTATTATAATTAAAATAAAATACTGTTGAAATTTTAAAATATTAATATTCGCAAATAATCATCGTTTGCACGTCTTATTCTATAATATTTTAGAATTAAAAAAAATATGACATTTTATAATTTAAAGAAAATGTATATGTGTAAATTTATTTCTACTATTTTGTTTAAAATTCTTTTTAAATTATGCTTATACAATTTTTAAATATACGATCTATAAAAATCAAGTCATTTGTCAAGTATTTATTTGATTGGAAAGTGAATTAGATCAGTCAGCATTTTGATGTGATTTATCACGCATTATTGATAAAGTGAAGGAATTGAATGTAATGAATTTAAATTACTCATACATTTCCTTCAAGTTAGCTAAATATTATCATGTCATGTCAGTTTAGCAGCTTAATATACAATTATTTACATGGTTTGTATATGCGATATGAGTTTTTAACTTTTATATTAACATTTTCATTTAATAGAATTATTTATTTTAGATGTATTGATTAGTTTTATACAACTTTATTAGAAGTTGTTACATCCTTTTTTCCTTGCGGATGCTCTGTTGCTGGATTTCCTCTGTGTGCAAAACAAAACACAGAGATAGCACTCAAAACAATTCAGGTCACAGTAGAAAATCCGTATACACCAACTCATTTTAATTGATAACTCAACTTGATCTAGATGCGGCTAGTAATCAGTGAATAAATTTATATCTCTTGTGTAATTATGTTTATATTATTTGTTATAGAAACAGAATACAGTTTATTTGTAATATATTGCCTTTTATATATTTCTTAATTTTATTTCTAAATAACCCGCTTTAATCAAGGTAAGACCTAACTTTCAGCATGAATGCCTTTTTTTAAAAAAATGGATGCTAAAATCATGTTTGAAAATCTTTATTTGTGTAAATGATGCAAAAAGAATTTTGGAAATTACATATAATGTTACAGGTGCTATGATGATTCAAATAATTGAAACTGATTAAAATTTCATTTGCCTCATACTAATTTAACAAAAACGAACAACGAAAACAAGTTCGCTTGTTTCACAAAATTGCAAACATTCTGTGTTATTTATTTTTTATAAAACATTTATCTTCATTGATTGTGAAAGTGACGACTGTTTCAATGAATTATTGAATTAAGTGAATTATCTATTATAGTTGTTAGCTTTTACCTTTAATAGATTACTCTTAATTTGAAAAGATAGATATTTCAAAATATGTAACATAGTTTTGATGATAGCTTCGATATTGGCTGTTTTGCCAATGATTTTTGAAAAAAAAAATCTTAAATATTTCGATTAAAAATTTGATTAAAATTAATAATAATAATAATGCCAGAAATAATTAAAAAAACTTATGATAAGAACTTATTTAGTGGAGCAATTCAAGGAAAAAAATCTGGCCAATAAAATATTTTAAGAAAGTTTTAAAAATACCATCAAAAAGTGATAAGATATGCTTTGTTTACGCTAAAACAAAAGATGAAGTTTCTAGAACAATGAACATTGATTAATTCATTTTTATTCATTAAATGATTTATTTTCTGAAGCATTGGACATTCATTAATTTCAAATTTACTTATTAAATTATTTAATTTCCTAAGCACGTTTCTATAACTGCCTTTAGTTGCATTAAAAATATTTATAGTTTCTAGATATGATAAAAAGAAAGAAAGCAAATGTATATGTGACTGCAGATATTCTAAATGATTAACAATCATTATATCTAAAGCTATTAATTTACTTCTAAATTTTTAATTAATCAAAATTAAGAAAAACTTTGTTTTTTATTAGATGCAATTTTTATCTTCTATCTTATTTAATACCAATTATATAACCGCTAATAAAGTGTACCTCGATATTTCGAACATTTTTTTACATTTTAGTCTTCCTTAAATCGCAAAAAAAATATTTATTTGAAATATTTCTCTATCTGGTTGACCCCCACCCTTAGGACCAAGTAATACAGTTGGAAAAAAATTTGCTATTTGATTCTTAAGACCAAGATTAAGAAATTTAACAAATAGTGAACAGAATCCGTTAACAAGGAGATTTACTTTTCCCAAGTATGCACAGAAATATTTCTTATTAAATGTGGGAAAATGTACAAAAAGAATCGCTTTTCTTAATGAAATAGAAGACACAAACAACAAGAAAATAAGCTTTTCATTATTAATATTTTTTATAAAATTTTTACTGGATAATCGGGCTTTTCCAATACTTTGTTTTAAATTTAAGATGTAGAAACATCAAAATGACAAATTGTAAAGTTAAAAGCGGTTGCTAACCATTAGAATAAAGGAGAACTAACGAAATTAAATTTTTTTCGAATACCAAAATTTGAATGCGAAACACATAGCATACATACACCCATATGCAAGCTATATTTATCCCGAATTTCTTTAATTCAAGAGAGAAAAACAACAACAAAATAATAGATTTTGAAAGATATTTTTACTTCACTTTATATACTTAATGCATTCATTATTAGTATCATCAGCGTTTCATAAAAAGGTACTTGAATAAGAAACAAATGGGCCGACTGAATCCTTAAATTGAAGCAAATAAGTCGATAAGAAATCAAACAATAATTTTCTTCTATTAAATGATTTCTTTGCTTTGCATACTAAAAGTGTACATCAGACTTTGATGATCATATTAGAAATATCCTTTCTAATTAAAACATATGAATATGCAGGTAATCTATACTTATAATAAAGCTCAATGTGTGTGTGTGTGTGTGTGTGTGTGTGTTGGCGCTCTACAGGCCAGACCATTCAACCTACAGCTACCAAACTTGGCACGTGTATACCTTGGAGGCCGGGAATGTGCACCTGGGGGTTATTTTTTCGAATTTTTAATTAGAATTTTATTTATTTAAAAATTAAGCGAAATTTTGACGTGTTTCTGCTATAACTGCCGAAAATATTACCGCACAAAAAAGAATTTTACATGAAGTTAAAGATAAAAAATTTATCTTTTAAATGATACTACTGTTTTAATCTTAAAATTGAATTTCTATTTTTAATGAATTTTTAAATAAATATTTTAACTATGTTTTTCAATAATTTTTTTCGTCAAAAATAAAAATGAGGATTAAGCACGTTTCGCATTCAGGAGAAAAAAAAATAGCTTTTTTCAAAGTGTTGCCATCACATTGATTAAAGCTCTAACTGAAAATAAATTAAATCTTTTTGGAAATGAAATCTGCAAAAATATAATTTTCGTCACGAGTCTGTAGGAAATGAAACAAATATGAAATATTATTTTTTCTAAAAAATAAATTCAAGAAAAATTCTTTTTGATCTTTTACACTCTCTATATTATTAATCCAATAAATAAGTTTTATTTTAAGGCAAGTTTTGTTTAATATGAACAAGATATCCATTCAAATCATGGCCACACAGCTAATTTGTAAACCTTTAGTAAGACAAAGATCTGTTGCGACATAAATCGTAAATATTTTATTTAAAAGTAGCAAACGATTATTTTAATAATTATAAATTTTATTTTGTAAATAGTTGTGAAATTCAGATAGGCAACAGTGATATTTTTGGAACTTTTAATTTGTTTTTTAAAAACGATGCTAGAATTTTGAATGAAAATAAGTTGATGTAAATTTGATAATATTATCTATAATGTAATAAGATTTAGTTTCATAATAAGTTTGTCTGCATTCTATTTTTGTTGACGCACGAACACAACAGATTTACTAAAATGGTTTAAATAGAAAAATGATTATATTTTATGTAACTTAATTCAATAAATGCTCTAATTAATAACGAATTTTTGATTTTACATAAAGCTTCTGCTGTCGAAATCATGAATAACAAAATGCTCTTGAAACACTAATATTTTAAATAAAAAGAGTTAATTTCCATTCAACTAAATCAATCATTTAAACTGACTGATTTATGAAAATTTGAATATCACTATTCAATAAAAAAAGGATAATTTTAGATTTTCCATCGATCGTTTCAAAGAAAATACGCCAATCAGCGCGCAGGTTTCTCAAGATTAATTGGCCTAAGATTATGAAAATGTTGAGTTTTTCTAAATTTTTAACATTCAAAACTTCATAAATAAGTCTTAGTTGATTGTGGAAAATAGAAACATTCATTCATTTATTTAAAATTTGGTGTGCCCAGAATATTTCTCAGAATATGATATCTTACTGCATTAAATTTAGATTTCATAATTTTTGAAATATATTTATAGGCTGGAACAAAATATTATTATTGATTTCATTTCAATCCTTTTGAAAGCAAAACTAAAAATTGAATTTTATGCTAAATCTGAGAAATTTTTGTTGAATTATTCTTTGAGATATTACATAAATTATCAAAAATATTTTGTAGTTCACATATGACTTAAATACCGAGATATTCTGTTTGCAATACTCATATTCAATAATAATAGTAATAAATAAATAGCAATAAAGATGATAAATAAAATAAAACGCTTGGTTTTATTAAAAAATATCTTTATATTAATTGCAATTTCATCATTTTCACTTTAAATTAAAGTTGAAGTTTTACCGGAAATGACAACAAATTAGCAAAATATATAGAGTAAATTGAACGAAACGATCTAAACAACAGTATAAGTTTGGTATGACTATCAAAATTTGAAGATTAAAATTGTTTTGTTTGAGAATCTATTAAGAGACCAGTTACTTAAAATATTTAATTGAAAATTGTAGCGAGCGGTAATATTGGCGAACCGGCTGGTCGCCAAAGGCGGCTAGTACTTATAATAAAGCTCAATGTGTGTGTGTGTGTGTGTGTGTGTTGGCGCTCTACAGACCAGACCATTCAACCTACAGCTACCAAATTTGGCACGTGTATACCTTGAAGGCCGGGAATGTGCACCTGGGGGTTATTTTTTCGAATTTTTAACTAGAATTTCATTTATTTAAAAATTAAGCGAAATTTTGACGTGTTTCTGCTATAACTGCCGAAAATATTACCGCACAAAAAAGATTTTTACATGAAGTTAAAGATAAAAAATTTATCTTTTAAATGATACTACTGTTTTAATCTTAAAATTAAATTTCTATTTTTAATGAATTTTTAAATAAATATTTTAACTATGTTTTTCAATAATTTTTTTCGTCAAAAATAAAAATGAGGATTAAGCACGTTTCGCATTCATGAGAAAAGAATAGCTTTTTTCAAAGTGTTGCCATCACATTGATTAAAGCTCTAACTGAAAATAAATTAAATCTTTTTGGAAATGAAATCTGCAAAATTATAATTTTCGGCAAGTGTCTGTAAGAAATGAAACAAATATGAAATATTATTTTTTCTAAAAAATAAATTCAAGAAAAATTATTTTATGATCTTTTACACTCTCTATACAGGGTGTTTATTCAGTCCCGGATCCATTTTGATATTTAATGACTCATAAAATAATGAAGATGTAAACAAACTTATGGCATTTATTGATGGAATAACTCATATATTTTCCTTTTCAGGTTTGAATATTTTTACTTTTGTAAATATCGTCTGCGCGTGTTTTTAATTTCAGATAATTTCATTTTCCAGTCTAAATATCTGTACTTTTCTAAATATCGTCTGCTTATTAATTGCATTTTCTCTCTTTTGTATTTGGCAACTATTGAAATGTTATGTTTACTTTTGATGTGTTTGTTCTAAGTAGTACTTTTGTATGTGATGTTTTATTCGAACGGATATTAAGGAGAATGCATACACCACAAGAGAAAGCACAGATTTTATGGTGGTCATAGAGTTAATTTCCAATCAACTAAATCACTGACTTTTAAGAGTTAATTTCAAATCACTTAAACTGACTGATTTATGAAGATTTGAATATCACTATTCAATAAAAAAAGGATAATTTCAGATTTTTCATCGATCGTTTCAAAGAAAATACGTCAATCAGAGCGCAGGTTTCTGAAGATTAATTGGCCTAAGATTATGAAAATGGTGAGTTTTTCTAAATTTTTAACATTTAAAACTTCATAAATAAGTCTTAGTTGATCGTGGAAAATAGAAACATTCATTCATTTATTTAAAATTTGGTGTGTCCAGAATATTGATCAGAATATGATACCTTACTGCATTATATTTAGACTTCATAATTTTTGAAATATATTTATAAGCAGGAACAAAATATTATTATTAATTTCATTTCAATCCTTTTGAAAGCAAAATTAAAAACTGAATTTTATACTGAATCTCAGAAATTTTTGTTGATTTATTGTTTGAGATATTACATAAACTATGAAAAATATTTTGTAGTTAACATAAGACTTAAATACCGAGCGATTCTGTTTGCAATACTCATATTCAATAATAATAATAATTAATAAATAACAATAAAGATGATTAATAAAATAAAACGCTTGGTTTTATTAAAAATATCTTATTATTAATTGCAATTTCGTCATTTAATTTTTAATTAAAGTTGAAGTTTTACCGGAAATGGCAACAAATTAGCAAAATATATATAGTAAATTGAACGAAACGATCTAAACAATATAAGTTTGGTATGACTATCAAAATTTGAAGATTAAAAATGTTTTGTTTGAGAATCCTTTAAGATACCAGTTACTTAAAATATTTAATTGAAAACTGTAGCGAGCGGTAATACTGGCGAACCGGCTGGTCGCCAAAGGCGGCTAGTTAATTAATAAACTTCACTATTGATACTATTAGATTTTAATCACCATGTTTGAAATGTTTCATCGAATTTCAAACATATGAATATACAGAAAGTGAACTTATTTTTAAGTTAATTTGAAAAAAATAAACCCAGGGAAAACCGAACAAAAATCTTTTTGCATTTAATAATGACCTCAATATTCATACTCAATTTTGTATATACACTTACCTCAGTTAACATAACTGTAGTTTTCTTCCATACAATACTTAATTCTCTTTGAATATTCAAAAAAAAAAAAAATTAAAAAAAAACTATCGTTATTTTCAGACTTCAGTTATTGTTTTCGAAATATCTCAGTAAAATAAAAGCGTATGAATATGCAGAAAAATGAACTGCTGATGAAGTCGAGAGTGAGTGTTTTTTTCATTCAAACGAGTAGAATGAATCTGTGGGAGATTTTGTTTCACAAACATATGGCCATTTCATTGCTATCAACAAACATTTATCTGTCTTTCAGATAAATTTTCAGTTCTGAAATTATTTTACAAAATAAAGAACGTTTATTTTTTAATAATTTTTATAACTCACTTAATTTTAAATATTATTAAATTTAATTCTGTTATATAGTTTAAGAAACTTATTTTGATTTTAGTAAATCTGTTGAAGATTAGGGTAAATTTTATTTTTTAAGCATTCATAAATCTTATTAGACATTTGAAACAGTCTTTACTGTCACTGAGATATTACTGTATTGAGGATGCTTTGGAAAAAGAATATAAAACAAAAGTTGTGAGTAGATCTTTAATTATATTATTGAATATTAATTCTATTTTGTGCCCTTTAAAATCTGACTTCTTCTTTTCATTAAATATTATTATTATTATTTATTATCTGTAGCTTGTTATGCTTGTACATAATTCTATACACGATAATATTTTCTAAACTTTTTTCAAGAAAAAGATAAAAATATTATTATTTAAGGTGAGTGATAAAAATTATGTTTAAATTATAAATAATTTTATTGAAGGAAATTTCTCACAAATAATTAATGCATTGCGATAAATATGAAATCGATATATTTTTTTAAAATTTTTTTATATATTACTTCTGATATTTACATTTAAAAAGCAATGTCTTTTATCAATGCTCACGGAATAAAAAGCCTCCATTTTAGAACATTTTCGTAAAATTTTATTCATGAATATTAAACGCCTCATTTCGAATTTCTCTATAGTTACTGGGTAGAAAAAGATAAAATATTATTAATGAATATTATTTTTAATATACCAAAAAAATATAATTGTCGTTATTACAGAATAGTTCAAGAATGCTTTAGAATATACATAAACAAGCTAGGTTAAAAGTAATTCATGAAATTAACTTGTTAATAAAAATATTTTTTCTGAGAAAAACCGAAATTTGTGAGGAAGATATGTTGCATTTACAATTCACCAATGGTTATATATCTGAATACATAATGAAATAGCCGGCGACCTGGCCGAGGGGAAGCGTGTTTTTCCCGTGATCTAGGTTCGAGTCCTGGTTCAAGCATGGTTGTTCTCTACCCTGAGTTCTATCTGTGAGGTGTGTGAAAGAGCTCCCTCCCCCCATGTAAAAAGGTGCTGTGCAAGTGAATGTGTATGCTATCTTCATATGAGCTAAAAGTCAGACTTCTGCCTTCTGGTGCTCAGGGACCTTTGCCCCCAGAAGCTACTGCACACTCGGCTTAAATCGCTGACAGTTCGTCTGCGGGCTTGTAAAGTAACAATAACAACAGCTAATGAAATTATCCAAAGATTTCATCAAGGATCACTTTTAGGAAGAGATTCAAAATCCAGATTTTTTTTTTCTGTGACGAGTCTGATTTTATACAGAATTAACAGCAAAAGAAAATTAAGAAAAATTAAACCAAATTCAATCAAACATTGAAAATTTCTAAACTAGATATTCCTTAGGAATTGCCTCAGTTTTCAAGAATTTTTACCGGTTAGAAGATTTTTCGCGGCCATGCTTACCTTGAGAAAAGTTGAAATTAAATTTAAAAATAATGACCTATTAAAGATATATACGGTGCTTATCGGTGAAGACAGCTGATATTAAGAGAGAAGAATTGGCTTTTTGGCATTTATTTAATAACGTATCATCTAGTAACAAAGTTCATCCTTTACAGTGGTTCATTGACTTTTGAACTTTCGAAGCACGTGTTTCGTAGAAAAGCACGAGAGAAATTTCAGAAACAAAAATAAACGTAAATTCAAATGAAAAGGAAAAATGTTATCTGACAAAATTTAGAAAGAGTGTTAAAATTAAAGGGACATTTTGTATCAATGTTACCATGCGAAATGTGATAATTAAAGAACGGTTCATCTTTCATAGTGAAAAATACATGTTTGTTTTCCTCTGTTTATCAGTACTTTTTTAATTAAGATTTCATTTCATTGTTGTCGCATTCTCATAACAAACATAATCGATCAAGCTAAGTTATCAATTAAAAAGGTTTAAAATGATAATTCTATTTTAATTCAAATGGTTTCGCATGAGTATGAGCATATTTTATTTCTATGCAGTTCCTTTTGTTCGTACCCACGATAAAAATGTTATCTATCTCTTAAATCATCGTCACATAATTTTTCTTCTCTGAAAAATAAATCTTTATTAATTCCAAAATTCCAAAGATTTACATCATTTGACTTAAGTTACATTTCAATACGCAGCAACTCGATAAAATTTTTTTAAATAGTATTATTGATATTACTTTAAAACACCTTATGTCAAAAACTGTAGACTTTAGAAAAAGCGAAATTTTAATATATATCAATTTGAAAGCAAATGTAACCGAGAGGTACGAGCATTTTGTATCTATAAAACTGCATTTGCGAATTTAACATATGACATTTTGATAAAGAGTGACAACTTTCTTCAGTAACTAGCTAATAATTTACAGTACATTGAATTAAAAATTATCTTGCCCTTCTTATTATCATGTGCATGCAAAGAAATATCACCCAACAAATAGCATCTTTGTGAATAACACCTTCTATGAGGTATAAGCGACTTCTAATAAAATTCAATATATTGATCGTTTTTACTTTGTCAGTGTTTCGTTTCTTTTCCTTTTTATCACTAATACCAGTAACCGAACACATATTTATTACGTCATATTTTTACAATATGAAATGATGAATAGTTTTAAATGTAGTATGAGCAGACGACAAAAAAATCGATTGTTCGATATTGGATATCCATAAAAAGAGACAAAAAGGAAAAGAAAAGAAAAATTTTAATTGACATGGAATAATTGTAAAAATTTCATTTTTGAACCTCTATTTGTTTAGTTTTATTCTGTTTATTTCAGTATTTCATTTCATTTCTATTGGCCTAGTTTAATAAAAAAAATATCACTTTATATGATTATATGGATAATCTAACAAATGGTTATAAATATATATAGGTTTATAAAAATGCTCGTACACTTTTGAAATAATAATAAAAAATGCTTAGTTTGGAATGGAAATCGAAAATGAAATCGAACATTTTTTCATATTATATCCATGTGATTCCAAAAAAATATTTATTCTATTTTTTAATAAAAATGAAATTGCAAGAAGTTAGGGATAAAATGTATCACAGAAATGATCAGACATTGAAAATTTTTTGAATAAATGCATAACTTAAATTTATCGTTTGTAATTTATCTTGTTTTTACTTTTTCATGATATTTAATAAATCGTTTGAATTTAATCTTTGTTTACTTACCTTTGTATGTTCAAATTATCATTTGAAACGGTTGGAAGTTCAAAAGTAAACAATCGACAACGTTCGAAAAAGAAATTATTTTTCATCAAAATATTGCTAAATTAATAGACTTATACCATTCTATAGCACAATATGTGATGAAATTCTTTAAATAAGAAACTCAAATCGAATTTAAGGTAAGGAATGGTACTCCAGTTAAGATAATAGACTGTAATAAGAGATATACTGTTCAAATATTCCACGTTTGACTGTATGATTTTTATAGATTTTGTCAAAATGTTTTTAGCTTTAATATTACTTGAAACTTTTCGAATAATGCTCAGATCAGATGGATAATATATATTTTAAAATCGGAGAAAAATGTTTTTATTTCTTCTTAAATAGAAGCTTAATATTTTCCTTTTCGAAATCAATGACAAATTCGGAAATATTGATTCACTTCTTATCTTCAGTTCAAATCCAAACTGAATATTTTTGGTTCTTTGGTTTGGGTGTAAAATTTTATGGAGAAGAAGAAAAAAATGAGGCAATTAATCCAAAAAATTTAATTGGAACAGTAAAGCATGGTGGTGGAAATATTCTTGTGTATGCCAGCATTAGAAAAACGTAATTTGGTGTTTATTGATGAAAATGATGAATTATGCATCGTATTTAAATACTTTTAAAAACAATTTAAAATTATTTTAATCTAAAAGCATTTCAGTCGGCATATATAAATTCAGTAAAACATATTTGGAGAGAATATAAATGGATTTTTTCTTTCTATATTCTTAAAATATATAATGAAATTTTATTAAGAAATAATTATACATATTATTAAAATTTATTATTCGAAAAGACTTTCATTAAAAATCTAAGGTATGAATATTTAGCAATGGAAAGAGCAATACTTCATTAAAATTAATAAGGTTCGAACACTTTTTAGAACTATTTTATTTTAGTGCTCAACTTTTTCTTCTTTTTAAAGGAACTGGTTAGTTCAACATAATTTTAGAATGAGAAAATTTTTCTGATATTGGAATTCTCTGTATTTAAGGTCTTTACTTTGTTATCAAGATAATAACAATTAATCCTGTATCTTGCTAGTCTACTTTTTTTACCTTATCTTTTATGGTGTATAAAAAGAAAAATACTGTAATCATCAAAAAATTTGGTATCATTGACTAATCTCACGTTTTACACTTCCCTAAATTCGAAAAACACAGTTTTGGTATTTTGGTATTAAACTTTATTTGGTATTAAACTCAGAATTGTATGTATCTGTACATTTGCATGACTGTGCTGGATAACTCGAAAACGATTTTATTTGATTTATAGAAATTGGAATTTTTTCTTTTGTGTTATAATTAAATTTTTAATAATTAATTATATTTTTAATCATTTATCATTTTTCATTATAAAATAACTCTTTTTTTAACAGATCACAAGGAAATATATAAATTTTTAATATAAAATATGGGTTGGAATACCTTTAAATCACAGTGGAAAGCATTGGTCAAGAGGAATTTACTACTGAAAAAAAGAAATTCTTACCAGTTAATTACGGTATGTTTCTAATTTTCTTTCTGATTTTTAACTTATAATCATCAAAGAATTTGCTTTGTTTTTCATTGTGGAATATATTTCTTTAACATATTGCCATTTTTTGATAAATTAACTGTATTAAATTTGTATTCTACATCGTACTAAGCCAATGACAGTTCTCGAAAATAAATAAAATGCACGCACGAGTTTCATTTATTTATTTGAACAGACCAATATCCTCTGTCACCTCAAAGTACTATCTCAGAGGATGTATTCCATTGTAAAATCCGAATTTTTAATTACCTCTTCTTGACTTTACATTGTTGCGAAATATCATAAAAATCATCAAGAAAGTATATTTGAAACACATAATAGAAAAATGTATTTCAAAATATTGCATTGCCTTATGATTAAACCTAATCGGAGATTAAACCCTCATCCTGCGTAGGCATCCAGGGTGATTTGAATGACTGTTATAACTATAACAGAAGGCGTAAAACAGAAATTGCGTCCTAGCAAGCGTCAATGGCCTTGGTGCAACCTTTCACGTAAGCTGTACGTTCCTTTATTAGAATGAAGGTAATCATTCACATCATCATTGATTTCACATCATTGCTATACTTGCAAAATAAGTGAAAATCAGTGCACTTATCAAGCAACCTTTTAATCGCGTGATAGCATACGATAGAAGTACATTCTGTATAAAATGCAGAAGAGTAAAAGGTTTACAGGAATACAGATATTCAGTAGTAGCTTTCAATAGTATCTTCAAATTCCAGAAATTAATAATTTTCTCTTTATTACATAATTGAGTTTTATTGTCGCTTAATCAACAAACGAATTTTTTTCATTTTTTAAAAATTAGATTTTATCAGTATGATATTTCATTTTTCCAATTGCATTTTAATAGTCAGATGAAGATTATATCCTACAGGAAAATATATTGCTTATCTTCACTAATCATCTGCTGTGAGTTATTCAGGTTGTTACGTGACGTTGAGATCACATAAAACAAAAATTACTTGTGCCCTTTGACTATTTGTTATTCCACATTATATTGTGACATGATGTTTTCTTCGTGTAAAATGCACCGTGGATTCTGGAATTAAATTTAATAGCGATGTTTCTACATCACTCGAATTTTTATTCGACGGGAGTGCGAGATCGATTATTTAAAATATGTATTTAACCATACTGAAGTTATATAACTTAATCTTCTTAGCGAACTCTTCTTGATATAGATAATCTAGATTCAAATATTCTATGGTATTTCGATGATTAATCAAAATTAAAGACTTTATTACTATAAGACTTATCAAGACTTTTCATTCCCTATCATTTTAGGCACTTATTATACCAATCGCTGCGACACTGTATATCTTACATCAATCCAATCAACCGTACATCACATCTTCAGCAAAGATCGGAGTTGAGTATGATTTGCCTCTTATTTATCTGGACGAAGATTTAATAGGGATACCAAACAACTTTCATCTGTGTGTGGCTCCCAGTGACATCGAGGAGCACTTCTTGAGTTCCATACAAGAATCGCTGTCTTTATATGGGCAGAAAAGATTTGTGCAAATTACTTCGTTCGAAGATGAGAAGCATTTGAATGACAGATTGTTGAAAAGGTATCAGTATAATGCATCAGATTGTGACGCAGGTGTCACAATCATTGGGAATATTTCAATAAGTGGATCCTATATTGTTCGAGTGCCAGGTGAGATGGCCATCATTTGAATTTTTATTTTGTTTTTTATTTCTAATATATTCAATAACAGCAGGTTGTTCAAAAGATATCGGTATAATGTAGTGTATCAGATTATGATGTAGTTGCTATAATTGTTGAGAATATTTCAATTAGCGGATATTTATTATGTAATATATCAGACTATGATGCAGGTGTCATAATCGTTGGGAATATTTCAATCAGTGCATTTTTATTGTATAAAGTATCAGACTATGATGCAGGTGTCACAATCGTTGGGAATACTTCAATCAGTGGATTTTTATTGTATAAAGTATCAGACCACGATGCAGGTGTCACAATCATTGGGAATATTTCAATAAACGTATCTTTATTGTATAATATATCAGACCATGATGCAGGTGTCACAATTGTTGAGAATATTTGAATCAGTGGATTTTAATTGTTCTGCTGCCTGGTATAAAGGTTATCACAAGAAGTTTTGGCTTATTTATTTTTATATAAGTTATATTCAATAATTAAGCTATTTCATTATAAATATTGGCTTCATTATTTAATATTTTATTTATTGAATTCTGCATATTTCAATTTCATTTACAAGAAGGAATTATTTTAAGAAATATATGATAAAAACAATGTTCGCCATTACGCAGAATGTTCATTTTAAATCTTGGCCCACAATTCATTATTATTCTAATCATATATTTCTATTTCGTTAAAGAGAATCGCATATTTCTATTTAAAAAAATTCTGAGCATAACTATTGGTTTTTACTTTATGTTGCTTGAACCAATAAATGTGTTGCAGGAAAAATTACAAATTGTTGATTTTTATGTATTTCCCCATCTTATTAGTTGTATTCAGTTCCACTCTTCTGTGACCAAAATAGACCGAATTATAAAGCCTTTTTACCTCTATCGTAGCCGGATTTAGCTCATGTCAAGGGCGTGTTTGAGGAAGATAGTCCAATTAAAATTACAGGCGCTTCTTTGAAGCGATCGCAGATGGTCTAAAATAATGAAATTCAGAATTTTATAACTTTTTTTAGTTTTAATCATTGAGCTGCGAAACTTTTCTTGTTTAAAAAGTTAGCATATCTAGAATGTCATATTAAATATGATTAATAGCACTGGGGGTTAAAAAATGTAGATTTGAAAATTTTTCACTTAAATTTTTATTAACCCAACTAGAATAAAATATGGTACTTTCATTATTTAAATTTTTTTAATGGAAATTTCTAATTAATATCTAATGGTTTAGAAATTTGTTGTTAAGTATTAGTTGAAGGAAATACTTTGTTTATTGCCTTTATCATATTGCAATATGTATTCATATTTTTTTTCATGTGTTGATGTATCCGGACATAAAATAAATTTTCTAAAACTTTTAATTGCAGTTTTTGTTTTCTGAAAATATTTTTAAATGTTAAAATAATGAGTACTTTAGAATTTTTTTAAATACATGCATATATATAACTTCTATAAATAAATATATTTAGAAGTTATATTTTAAAAAGTATACCTGAAGAACTGTCTAATGTAAAAAAAGTGCAAACAAAAAAAAATTAAAGTATTAGGTACAAATTAAAATCTATTATTTAAAAATATATTTTTTATTAAAAATGTTTTAATAATATTGATAAATGCAAAACTGGTGTTTCAGATATGATTCGGTTAATTCAGTTTAACTCCTGTGGTCTAAATTCAAACGTATTATTATTTTTGCTTTTTAACGGTTACCTGAAATGTAAAAAAATTTTAAAGCATAATATACACTGATTTCATTTTGATTTAGTGAAACTGTTTGTAATTTATTCGTTATTTCTAGCAATAATTCAGTAACTTTAGAAATAAGTTTGCAATATCAGCTGATGAAAATGGGTAAATATTATGATGTAAAATATTGTGTATAGTCCAATTATATCTAGAAAAGATTGCTCATAATGAAGATAGTATTGCATATCTAAAACCTTAAATGTTTAATTTTACTGAATTAGATATTTTTTTAACAATAATATTATTTAAAAAAATCTTTTAGATGACGGCTGTTCACCAGTTTTAGCTCAATACTGTTCCTATGGGATACTGAGTAATATTCAACAAGCTGTCGATAACGCCTTTTTGCAAGTAAATATATTTTTAATAATAATTAATAATATTTGGATTTAATTACAAATTAAAATAAAGTCGATAATAAAATAAAAAATTAATTATCGCTAAAAATATTTGGAATTATGATAAAACATTGGCAAGATATTTTTCAAAGTTTTTATTTGATATCAATTTAAATATCAATTCTTATGGCTGTTGACATTTTTTATACAATAAATAAATAAAATAAATGAAAAAAGTAAAGGTATTCTTCAGATATGTATAAGAAAGTTTAACTTATCTAAACTGGCATAAGAGACAAATTTTAGCCCACAGAAACATGTAATTGGAAGTATCTGAAAGACAAGATATCTCGTCGATAGCGTTAAAAGTGTTAAGATTGTTTAAATGCTACAAAAAAAATTGAGTTTATTCAGTTTTGATCTTTTAAAATCATATGAAACTAAGAACAAACTTGAAGCAGAAATCTTTCATTTTCTTTTTATTAAATCAAAAAATGATATGATTGAAATATTTTTTTTTATTGAAGCGTATGTACAAGCACGGAAACTTATTTGTAAACAAGTGAATCAAAGGCTTAAATCAAATAAAATAACTAAATCAAATCTGTTTCTATCTAAATTCTACCCTAGTCCTTAGTTAGACTGCCGAACGAATTGAGGCTTAGTAAATATAGTTTCACAATTTGGCAACTTTTTTTTATCAATATGTAGTATGATTTGTATCAATTCTTTGAGAAATTTTTAAAATTTTGTTCATTTCATTTCGTTTGTTACTAATTTCAAAAATATTTATTATTGCCTAATGCTCCTTCTAATCGTGTATTATTATTATCAAATTATTCAGCAATATAATAAAGTTACAAACCTATAATGTTGCTTCCCATCACGTTTAGTTCAATCACTGGAAGGATCGTTTTACGATCACTCTGTTGGGTGCTGATCGGGTGCCGCATCAGTGATCTCAGAGCTTGGCAACAAGCTTGGCGACAAAATATATATTACTGGAAACTTCCAGAATTTTAACAATCCAATAGGAACCGAGATACACCTGATTGGTCCAGAACCTTCTCGGCCCTTCTCCCGGGAGCTATAAAAGGTCGGCAGTCTCAAGCCGAAATTAATCGTAGTCGTGGAAAGAGACGGCGAAGTGCAAGTGTTGTGTGGAGCTGACACGATTGCTGAACTGAGCTGTGTGCAGAGTCCTGGTGCTTATTGTGGACGCAATATCGAATCCTGTGAGGAATGGCCAGTCGTGTAGTAGTGTGTCGGCAGTTGGATACAGCTAAAGCGAGGAGACATTGGAGAATTTCAGTCGTTTGGAGAGACCGTAGAGTAAATATACGAAGATTCCCTATCCGGCTGAATTCTGTCTGGCCGCTTTGTGTGCTGTAGTCGTTATTGCTACCGATTACTACTTGTGGGCTACTGTTTGCTTTAGTGTGCTGCTGTGTGTTTCCTGTGTTCATCTTAGCTGTATATTTGTCGTCTTTGTATTTGTTGTCTGCGTGTTTAATAAAAGTCACCTATCATTATTGAGGCCTTCTGATTGTTTCCACACCGTACACCCACTACAAGCGAACCCGGTGACTTTACGGACTTAGTGGAATTGAAGTTTTCGTAACAATATTCTCATTTGTATTAATTTTCTTCGTAAAAAATTTCTATATTCAGTAATCAGCATTTAATTTGATTTATTCACAGAAATTTGTAGTTCAATTGATTCAATGCATTTTCTTTCCATTGACCTCAATTGATTATTCAGGATAGCTGCTTAGGATTGATTATTAATAACCAGTTAATTTATGAGGAGATAGAACTACAAAAATAAACAATAATAGCATATAGAATGAGGAGCAGACGGAATCTATATGATGAGCTTATAACCTAGGATTGATTTTCTTGCCAAGGTTTCTTAGCGTGCGAAACTTCATCTTCAAGAGATGCTATGGTCATAGCGCATAACTAGATTGAATATTCTTTACCAATAAGGCAAGAAACCAGGTATATGGCAGCACTGAAACATACATATTAGGACTAGCTTTGCAGGAGATCACTCAGCTCATACATTTTGTTTTCATAATTAAGCAGGTGAATTTATCCGATATTCTTGGAGTTTAGAAATATTCTACATTACGTTAATTGTATCGTGATACCTTCCAAAGTCTAGCGCTGGTTGCATTTACACTGGTGTGCAAAACTTAAGCAACATGTATGTTTTTTGCCATAACTTCACGAGAAATCGTCTGAGAGACATGGAATTCAGAAATGAGATAAGGCATTTTGTTCTGAAAGAATGACGAAAGCATAGTTGCGCAGAAATGAATACAATGCGTTCGTTTTTATGGAATCAAACAAAAAAAGGCTTTATTGAACTCATAGTATCGTTACACATGATTGTCTGTCCAAGAGGAAGAACAGCAAGCAGATGTTCCTTAGTATGGGATATGCCCTCCCCTTACTGCAATGTTTGCTTCGCACCGTCTCCCCATACTCAGCACCAGATTGTCCAACAGTTCTTGAGGTAAGAGTCGCCATTCCTCAATCAACATCTGTTTAAGTTGTCGGGTGTTCCCAGGAGGATGTAATCGTGCCGCAAGGCGTCTCCCCAAAGCAGCTTACACATGTTCTATCGGATTTAAATCAGGGGAGCACGCCGGCCAATCCATTCGAGTGATATCTTCACTTTCCAGGAGCTCCTCAACAGCAT
>JAPMOR010089750.1:5180-19730 GCA_026543865.1 Argiope aurantia | reverse complement strand
ATGCTGTTGAGGAGCTCCTGGAAAGTGAAGATATCACTCGAATGGATTGGCCGGCGTGCTCCCCTGATTTAAATCCGATAGAACATGTGTAAGCTGCTTTGGGGAGACGCCTTGCGGCACGATTACATCCTCCTGGGAACACCCGACAACTTAAACAGATGTTGATTGAGGAATGGCGACTCTTACCTCAAGAACTGTTGGACAATCTGGTGCTGAGTATGGGGAGACGGTGCGAAGCAACCATTGCAGTAAGGGGAGGGCATATCCCATACTAAGGAACATCTGCTTGCTGTTCTTCCTCTTGGACAGACAATCATGTGTAACGATACTATGAGTTCAATAAAGCATTTTTTTGTTTGATTCCATACTGTATGCATTGTATTCATTTCAGCGCAACTATGCTTTCGTCATTCTTTCAGAACAAAATGCTGCATCTCATTTCTGAATTTCATGTCTCTCAGATGATTTCTCGTGAAGTTATGGCAAAAAACATACCTGTTGCTTAAGTTTTGCACACCAGTGTAGTTACTAGTAATTCTCCTAATGACTCCATGGGACCGCAGTGGCCGATGGTAAGGTCTCAGTTTCTGAAACGGAGGGTTTTAGGTTCGACACCAGATTCCACCGAAGAACCGTCGTGTAAGTGGGTCTGGTGTACACTAAATCCGTCTGGGGGGGAATCTTCTCTTTCAGTGTGACGTGGAAGCTTGAAGAGGGCGGGAGATGACAGTTCAGGTGTCGTCCTCGTCGTCTGACCGCCTTTCTCAATACGAGGTCTGCCCCAAAATAACCCTAGAGTTGCTTTTAAAACGGAACGTTAATATAACTAAACTAAACTAATGACTCTATTGGTGATTGTGCAATGCATCTACTGCTGCATATAAATGCTCCTACACGTTCCTATATAAAAACCATTCATTTTTTAAAGCCTAATTTCCTTGCAACTTATTGAGCAATTATTCTTAACTATCTATAAATGAGTACGCTTCATCTTTTAAGTAACTGTATTACATAAATAATTTCCTGTGTTAATAAATTAATTTGTGTTCTGATATGGCAACTTGTTGTAATATGTTTTCACTAGTAAAAGAGTTTTCGTATTATTATGATATTAACCTCATTATTTATAAATATTGTTTAAGGAGTGGACCGGTAATCCAAATTTCAAATTGCCTTCTGCAAAGGTCCGAGGTCTTATCGATGTGCATGAGACGGCCAGGAACACTATGTATCGAGTTGTCAAATTTCTAATATTGGTAATATACTTTCCAATAATTACGATTATCACCGAAAACATCATTCACGAAAAGAATTCGAAGATAAAAGAAAGTATGTTTCTGATGGGAATGAAACCATTCCCATATTGGTAAGGTTGCTTTTCGAAAAATATACAATTATTTGTATATAATATCTTCTATATTTATTACTTTGAATGTAGAGAAATTTTTTTACTGGAACTTTTGGATTCATAAACGCTTTAGTTTATTAAAAAAATTGTTATGATAATTTAAGCAAACAAATAATTTTTTGAAAAAAAAAGCGGTTTAATTTTGTTATATATTGGAGCTAAAATTATTAATTATTAATATAATTTTATACTTTTAAAAATAAATTAAAAAAGATCTTATTCTTTTTCAAATGTTTGAAAATAATGACTCCTTTATAACAAGTATCATGTACTCCTTTTTACTCCTTTTTAATATCTAATTATTAAAATTACAAAAACTAAAAAGTTTAATGAATTAAATTCATCACAGGCTTAAATAATATATATATATATATATATATATATATATATATTTCAATAAAAAATGAAGTATGTTTTATTATATTGTTTTATTTGTATGACAGTTTTCACATATGTGAAAGAGTACGCGCAATTAAATATTTGTTGAAATAATGAAAACATTTTGAATTTCGTTGTAAGAATAAAATATTTTGTTGAGAATCAAGTGAAATTTATTTAATTGTCATAAACCAGGAGAAAATTGCATGGCAATTAAATTGGTGTAAGTAAAAAAAAAAAAATTAAAATTTTAAAATGATCGAGAAATTAAATTTACGATATACAATTTTTGGAAATTTTGGTGGAAATACTTCAAATTCTTGTTTAATTTTTACTTAATAATAATTCCTTTAAAAAAACTGCTCCATGAAGGTACACCTTTCAAATTAGCTTTAATTGTTACCTCAACGACTATGTCCTTTAGAGTACATATATGCACACATACA
Organism: Argiope aurantia; assembly: GCA_026543865.1. NCBI lineage: Eukaryota > Metazoa > Arthropoda > Arachnida > Araneae > Araneidae > Argiope > Argiope aurantia. Next base: position 17,498 of record JAPMOR010089750.1, on the reverse strand, counting down.
AATACTTTCTTTTAATAGATTAGATTACACATATGAGCCTACTTCTCGCCCTATAGTTGTTTTTTTATTTCAGTTATAATAAAGAATTATTTTGCTTTTATTAAATTGAATGGAATGCATCATGCATAGAAACGTTATAGATAATACACTTGTAAAAATACAATAAGTGACTAGTCCTATTGTTTTGCAGGTCAGCATGGCTGTTTTGCGAGATTGTGGTGATCATAATTGTTATGTGCCCCATTTCCATTGCTCTCTGCATTGCAAGTGTCTCTCCTATCCGAGACATTCTTCTTCATTTTCTTCTCTGGTTCGGACTTGGATGCTCTTTGATGGTTTTCTCGATGACAATAACACGTTTTTGCACTCAACCGATGGTAAAATTATTTTTTATGCATATTTACTGAATAAAATCAGTTTTAGAAAGCGAACTCGATGCCAGAATTTAATTTTATAGTTTATCGCAAAAGTTTCAGTATATTGGATATCTGAATATTTTTGCAACAAAATAGAGGAATAGCTGAAACTTAAAAAAACACACACACTACTACCTGCAGTATATAGAATAGCAAATCTTTCATATTTTCAAAAATTTGAAATGATATTCTTTTACTTAATTTTATAACAAAAAAAACGAAGCTAAACATATACATTTATCTTGTGAATCAACTGTTTCTTGTATTAACAAATTGGTGAAGAAATTTAGTTATTTTTAAATCCTAAAAGCATGGATATCTAATTAAACATCAAGAAATGTCCCCAGATTTATCGAATGTGTGCTGTTACATGATAAAAACAATTCGCATGGGATGTAATTAAAGCAAACTCATCTTTGCTCATAGCTGGAGTATACCAACAAGCTTCTTTTCAGAAAAATAATTGGCAATATCATTTCAAAAGTTAAATAGATAGTTCGATGTTATGTTTTTACTTTATGATGAATACGGTCTTTAATTTCTTATAGTAAATGCTATTCATCTTGTGTTGTATCACTATAATTCTTTGTTGCAAAAGCCTACAAACATTTTGTGTTCTGAAAAGTAAAGTGAGATGGTTATTATTAAGTAAGACAGATAATTATTTTGTTCATGAACTAATAGGTTTCATATATTAAGATTGTGATTATTCAATTGCTTGCAATTGGGACATAAGAGGGCATTTATAGTTTCTCAAAAAGCAGTAGTAGTGGAAAAAAATGTTTAATTGTAAATATTTGGACATCTTTTGCACATCAATTCAAGAAACTAACATAATTAACATTATTAGATTTCTTATTTCATTATTTAAGCTATTGAATAAATAATACCTCAGATGATTATATCTATTAAAAATTAGTAAATTATTTAATTAACAATAAAAATTATTGCTTTTATTAATTAGATTATTTGATTTAATATATATAAAATCACTTGTGGTAAATGAATCAAATATTTATGAAAATTTTATTTTTCGAAGTTGTCTAAAATTTAATTTATTCTTACTAAGCTATAAAAAAAAGTCATAGCCAATAAGAATGCTTTTTTTGTTTTTAAAATATTTGATTATTTGTAAATAAAAAGAACATTAATATAAGTTACATAAGCACGTCTTGTGATCAAAATTTGGATCTATCATAGATTCAAAAATGTAATTATCATTTTGTCTTTGATTTTAGGTAGCAAATACGGTTGCCTTCTCTTTTCTACTATCTGCTGTTGCTTCAGAGGCCTTTCAACAGAGAGAAAGCCACGAAGATATGCATATCATTGAATATTTTGCTATGTTGGCATCGCCAGTTGCATATGAAAAAGGATTTAATAGAGTATTTTTGCAATTTCTTTTTATTCTACACATAAAATTTTTTTCTTACGTAATTATTTTATATCTAGTATATAGTTACTTTTAAAAAATGAAATGGGTACGAATTTTTAAATGAAATGAATTCATAACACATATCAACACACATATATTTTTTAATGGATTGTTATGCGTATTTCCTATGCTGAAGATAATATGACTTTAAATCTTGTCCATCATCTTTTATTTGTAAGGTATGACAATAGTGTTATTTAAATTAAACACATTAAATTGGATAAATCTTTGGATATAAAAGTTAAATCAAAAGGACTTTTCTCGTTACTTAAAATAATATGACTAATTGAAGAAAATACAACAAAATTCCTATAAATTAATTTCGTTGAAAATAAGAAATGGGTAAAATCAAATAAGAAAAACTATTCTTTTCGACCTTGGAATAAATTTTGTTTGCTATCTTGAATTTTTTTTGTTTGATATCTTGAATTAATTTTTTTGTTCAATATCTTAAATTAATTGTACTACGCATACGCAATGTTTTTGCTGATTCCAACAGTAATTCCAACATCTATGACTATACCATATTCCTAATATTGATCCTCTATTGTCCTTCATATTCTGATAAAAACATTTACCTTCGTTCTCTGCTAACCACTCATTAGTACTACTAAGAGTTTCAAAAAAGAAAATGGCTTAAATGGCCGTGCGAATAATAAATATGGTCAGTTTACGACAAAGTTTTTTCTGAAGCTGTTAAGCTTGATGACTAGATCCAAAATAATTGTCTTTGTTCTGACAGTTCTTGTGGCATTAACAAATGAAATCCACATTGTTCTCTCTTTTCTTTCACGAAATCTACGAAACAAAGAATGTTTATGAATATGCCTGATTTAATCAACATAAAAAATTCAAATATTATTCAGGAAATGTTTTGGTCCATTGAATAAATGCCAAGTGCTTTCTTGATCAAGAGCTTTCATGAATTCGTTTCATTTACCCTGGTTTTATGTGCTGCAAAGGCAAGCTGATTTTATCTATCAGGCTAAAGATTCAATAATGGAATTTTTAACCATCAACTTTCTCTACCTCTTTTTTTATTTTCTCTTCTACTAAATATAGAGAAGAAATTGTAAGTGTAAAAAAATTCGAAATCAATATTTTTGCGACTCCAAACGTCTTAGATCTCTCTAAGTTCTAAAAACACAATTCTGATATTATGATTTTCTGTGTGTGAATAGAATAACTGAAAAATGCTTTCAGCTTGATGGATGAAATTTGGTATATGGGTTTACGAATTTTTAAATTTTTATCAAGTTTTGAATGAAATACACTCACATAAAGTCCGTATTTCTGGATGACCGAATATGAATGGACATGATAACTACAAAACGATGAAAGTTAGATGGATTTTTTACAGAGTTTTAACATCTAAAGTGTAAGTACTTATCAAATTTGAAATCAAATTTATCTAGGGGCTGACCGGCTGTCAATTTGTACTTTCACAAGCATGTAAACACGATAACTCAGTAATGCAGCGACTGAAGTATATGGAATGACTACAATTATAGTTCTGTAAAATCTGAAGTCTAAATTCAATTTTAGTGCATTATTAACAATAATTATAATTAGTATTACCAGGGATTAATCGTCAAAAATATTGTCAATCATCCCACGGCAGATGAAGTAAGAATTCTAAATTCACTCCAAAGTTTAAGTTTTGTAATTATGCTATGTAAGGCATTCGTGGCCTTATCCGAGATCCAAAATTTTATGCTCAGGTGGGGGGGGGGAGGGGAGAGGACAAATTTATTACAGAGAATATAAGAAAGTTTTAGAAAGATCATATCCTTTGGTTTATCTGATGGCTTTAATTATTATTCTAAAGGCTTTAAAACAGTATTTCATAAGGTTCACTTGTTGACCAAGGAAATAAGGAAGCATTTTTTTAAATTCGAACAATTTACCTACTGTAATACATAAACTTAATCTTTCTAGAAAAATCACTTTTATATCACATTTTTTGATGAAAAAATGTGATATAAAAGTGTTTTTTCTAAATTTTTAAAATGAATTCAGCTGTTTTAAAAATTCTTATTGCCATTTTCTATTGATTAATTTAAACTTAACAAGTTATTTCCTCAACATTGATTTCAAATCTAATCTTTTAAGTAGAAGGAATTCTGGTTTAGATTTTAATCTTTTGTTAATACCTTCAGAAATGCATCTCAAAGTAGTTTGCACAAATCAACCAATCATCTCTTAGATAAAGAAATAATTCATAATATACCTTTCTATTGATTATAATTGAATAGTGTGAGAGATATTCACAAAGTTGTTATATACATGATCTAAATAGTGGAATTTCTGCCCTTTAAACTTTTTATTATTTAAGATTTTTTTATATTTAAAAACTTATATTATTCTGAGTATTTTAAGATAATATATATATGTGCATTTTAATTAATTTTCATAATATGATTAAAAATTATATCCACCTATATAGAAGTATGAGAGAAGATATTTTATTTTAAATTAAACGACTTTTGCCTTAACACTCTTTTATTTAAGTTTGTCATCAAGAGTTTTAAAATATTGTATATCATATGACTTTGAAGTTTTGCAGATGTGAATTTACATACAAAATGAAGAAAATTACCTGAAATTTAATCATTATGTGTTATGTTTTTTTTAACTACTTGGGATTCTGGTTTTTAGAAGAAAGAATTATTATACGTTAACAGCTTAAAAATGTAAGACAGATATATCTGGCTAATTACCATATTGCATGCTTTCAAGATGTGTTATTTGGGAGTCAATTTTACAAATATGTTTGTGCAGGAGCTGTTTGTTTTATTTAAAATATTTCTCGCTGATGAAATGTATGTTCAACAATTTAAACAGAATCGGATTATTTTATGTATATATATTTGTAATTTTTACACTTATTTTACAGTCCCTACTAATAAAGGAATATATTTTAGGTAGCAGAGTTAGAAATCTACTAAATTATTTAAATATTTATTGTGTCATAAATAGGAGCAAGTTGACTATGTTTGAGTTGAATTTGATAGAAATCTGTACGATTTATGCAAAGAACATAAAGAGAATTTTCAGTTGACTTAGATCAGAAAAGTTTTGTGACAGCGTTTATGAGTTATCTTATTTTCAGACAGAAATAATTCCAAAAATGTGCTTTTCGCACTGAGGGAGGTCTGATACCTGGAGATTCATTAAAATCTCGCTTTCGAATTTAATGAAAATCATGTAATTTCCTCTTCATAAACTTCATATTTGAAAAAAGTAAAAGTAAAGGTAATTCAAGCTTTACAAATATGTATTTATCTAAAAGGCATTGAAATGTTTTTTTTTCTTTTTTCATGTGCAATGACAATAATGAAATAAACAAAGACAAAAAAAGTTTGCATTTAAGAAATAAGCCAATATCAAGTAAAATTTTAAATATGAAAATGATTCCGCTTTAATTTCCATTTTAGAAAACCTTTCTTCATTTCTATTATTTTTTTAAATCAGGATTATTGCATAAAAATATTATCAATCCTTATGATTAATAATGAAATATTAAGTATCAAAATTGTTATTGCAAAGAGTTAAGGTCAGATCTGACAAAAAATCGATTAGATTACTTTCTAGCATAGATTTGGACGTCATCTTATAGAGGTTTCTGACATAATACTGCAAGGATATATTAAAGTAAGCGCAACGGGTTCTAAATTAAATTGGGTGGTGCCATCTTTATAAATTATGGAACACGCCAGAATGAATTGATTTCATTAGAAAAAGTAAGATATTTCTTTAGTGGAATGATTCTATCTGTGTGTGAAGGGCTATTTCCAAGTTAATTTTTAGAATAAAAATGGAAAAATCTCCAACTTGTAATGGGTATAAATGAAAATAATATACATATAAGCATAATTTATCGTAATTTTCAGATATATAATTTTATACACAATTTTTCAAGCATTTCTAAAATAAATATTCAGAATTTACAAAACTGAAATGAATAGTCTTATGAAAATCGATTTGAGGAATTTTTTTATTTCCTTGTGACTATTTGTATATTATTCTATATTATTGAGGCTTCTATTGAATTCTTATCTTCCTTTTTGAAAGAAATGTTTTGAATCAAGTATCTTTAGGAAGATCTGTTTAGCGTACATCATTTATCATTCATTTTAATCACAGCTAACCACCTTTGGCGCCCAACTTGTTCTCCAGTAATGATTATTCACTTTCATTTCAATTGATTCCTTTGTTCATAATTTGGTATTTACGACAGATTCAGAACAAGCTAATACTTTGTCTTTCGAGCCTAAAGAATGTACATGTCGAAAATTGTGAAAGGTTGTTCATCATAATGACTATCTAGAGATAAGAAACTTTTGGATGATAAAAAAATTCACCAAATTGTACAAGTGGTTGGGACTGGGTGGGTGGGGGGGGGGAATTGGTTGTATGGTTTTGTCAGTTGATCAATTGTTTTTATATATAATGTTATGGAAATTTTGAAGTGGATGCATATTTGTAGAATTTCAAGAAGGTAAAAAATAATAACACTTTATTCCAGAAAGTAAGTCGAAGCATAGTCAGCGAAACACAGCAAAGACGTTCACAAAATCATTTCATATAGAGATCAACAAAACGCTAGCAACACAACACAACAACGCTCTACATAAAACAGTCTACATTACTACTCCAAAAGGTGGAGTAATAATTGACTGGTTTCAACTCTTTCGCATTTATATAAAGCATAGAATTTTCTTGTTGAGTTCCGATGTCATGTTTTGATATAGATATCGCCAAAATTACTGAATTTTTGAAAACATATATTTTCTCGCCAAATGGTCGCCATTTATCTGAACGCTAACCGGGGGCATCGGCATCCATTTGAAAAATTCCGTAAATCTCTTTTCCTCACTGTAAGAATAATTTCAAAGTCAAACAATATTATAAAATAATACATAAGTATTATTCTAAGAAGCATTGTAATATCTTTTAATTTTATTCGTAGATTATAAGAGAGCACGATTACGGAGGAGCTGTACCTGCGATTTTGATAATTTTTGTTGATCTTATCCTATATTCCATTGTTGATGTGATTCTGGAACATTTGTCTCCATGTAAGAAAAAGTTTATTTAAATTTAATTTTAAAAATATATTTATATATTTTATGCAGATGTTTTATTTATATTTTCTCATTTACAGAAACTAAATATTTATTTTTGTATTAATCTTTGATTGATGTTCAGGTGGTGTTACTATTCCTTGGGGGAAACTTAAACCAAATGGCAAAAATTCAAAAGGGGATAAAACGGAGGATGTTCATGAAAACGAAGCTTTCATTGGCTCATTGGCATCCTTACCCAACCTGGATCCTTGTATCAAGTGAGTTAAATTGCTCAGTTTTTGGTAACGAAATATTCAAGATATTATAAAAATTTCCATCTCGCAGAATTGTGCACAAAAGAAAAATTAATAGAAGTAATGATTTATTTCATAAATGCGTGAAAAAAGGTAGGAAAAAAATTGAAAAAGGTGTTGAGAATGTGTTTTCCAAAAATTAAACTATTTTGTCCAACCTTAAAAAAATTTACTTTATCTTTAGAAGATACATTCAGTTACATTAAATTTTTCCTAAAATTTGTCATTCTATACAATAGGATTGAATTACGGGTTGAGTTTTCTTGACACAAGCCTTCAAAGGAAACCTAATATCAATAATTTTAACAATGAGAGAACGTACCTAAAAATTGATGAAGCATTGAAAAGGGCTTGAGCTTCTAAAGATATTATATCATGTATTGATGTAAATGAAAATTCTATTGATACCAATCCAAAATATTATTAAAAATTGTAAATGGAAGCAGACTTTCTGACAGTTATGAAAATGATATGAAAAATTTCATTGAATTTTTATATTGCATAGGAAAGGTTTTTCTTAATTTATATGTTCTTAATTTTTCGTCTGAAAATTCAAAATTGCGACTTTCTAAGTAACGAGACATCATAAGAAAAGTGTTTTTGCATGTAGGTCATAATAAGTAACATCCTTTTGAAACCAATATAAGAAAATACATGATCAATTCCTGATTTGTTAGATTTTACTTTTATATTTTTATTTACTTTTCTTTTCTTTTCTTTTTTTGTATATTTTTATTGTTTGACATTAATTTGTATTGATTTTATTTCGATCTTTATCTTAGAGTTATTTGTTTTCCAAATAATTTCTCAATACATTTCAAATATTATTTAATGCACTTATTTGGATTTTTAATAAAATATTAAATCTATCAGAGCACACAAATTTTAAGAATCTAATTTTGGTGGACATAAAGATGAAAGAATTTCAATGCATGCATTTGTTTTTCAGACTCGAAAAGATTAAAAAAGCCTTTTCATCCGGTTTCAACCAGCCAAGAACAACTGCTTTAGATGGTGAGTTATTACTCTTGATAATTTCTTACATATAAATATTTAGTAAAATAATTATTATTTGCTTAATGGATTTTACAAAGGTTTAATAAAATACCAATTTACTCACATAAGTTATTATTAAGACGTCACACTTAAAAAATGGTTACATAGAAGAGGTTTTATTTTCATTTAAGACATATTCCCCCCTTTGGCTAAAAGATGTTTGTGGGAATTTTGGGTGTGCTTAATATCAATTAAATCCTTTATCCGTGACTCGATATTCATAATTCCTTTAACAAAGTAATTTTAAGCACCAAATTGATACAAACATTAAAGCCAAAACATTAAACATGTTATTTTAATAGCCTTTTATAAGGGCTCTGTTTATTATGTATATGAAAAATCCTAATGGTCTTATCTTATGGCATCATACTATTATTAAAAATCTATGTGTCTGGATAAATTATTTCCAATAGCTCTATAGAATTTTGTGGTAATGTAATTTCACCTCTTAAATTGTCAAGTAAACTCTACAAATGCAAAGTAGAATATAATTTCCTTATCTATAACAATGGATTAAACATTTAAGGAAACAATGAAAACTGTTTAAGATTCATTGGAACAATGAAACGTATTGTTAAAACCATGAAAAAATTTTAAAAAAATATTTGCGGAATTCATAACAAAATGTGCACGGTAATTGCACAGTATATCATTGTAAAGACAAAATGGTTTTAAACGTTTTTCTGGAATTATAGAGTAAAAACGCCAGAATCTTTTGCCATTTTTTTACTTTAATCAAGCTTATATTGTTTGGTTTTTCTTATTATCGTATCATAGCTTTTAACTATTGGCACAGTCGTATTGTGAATAAACACAGGATGAATATTAATGGTCATTGGTTGTATGGTCAAGAAATGACTCTTGCACAGAAAAAAAACAGACCTGAATTAATTTAGAATGCCTTTTTTATTATCTTTGCATTAATTTCTTTTAATGTACATATAGATGTCAATGAATCAATAAAATTTTTTGCCAATATTGCTTGAATATTTTCTCATAATCCAATTTCTGAGACAATGAACTGATCTTTGATTTCAATAAATGTATTAAATCATCCTCTACCAACATTGAGAAATTCAATTGAACATTCTGACAAGCAAGTAAAAAAAAAAAAAGATTAATTCATCTGTAAAAACATTGTCCATCTTCCGAAAGAAGATACTGTATCAGTATTATGTATTAACTGAAACGTCATATACGCATAACCATATATTATCGGGAGAACAGGTCGTTCTTGACTAGATAGGAGGATATTCGTGATACATTAAGCATGTTTTTTTATGTTCTGATTTCAAATAAACATGGTTAAAATTAAGGATAGCTGAAGTGTTTAATTAAATATTTTTCATAACTATGCCTTAATGGCTTCTTCAGCAAAATATTTTCCGCCTTTAGTAGCCATACAACTCACACTATTATAGAAGGCTTGCACTGTCCTGTTCATTGTGCTACACATTTCTCTAATTTTCTGTTATTACTCCAAAAATGTGATATTTAAATTAAAGTGATTAAATTTCAAACAATACAATTTTTTTTTTAGCTGAAATGCCTTTTTTAAAATTGTATGTACAGAAGATAGAATTACTCATCATTGAAGTTCTACGTCTACTACATTTTTTTTTATGTTTCATGCAATACTTCAGAAGATAATTGAATAAATACGTCTTCGATTCAACATACAATTCAGTTTACTGTAATGAGAAAGAATTTAATAAATATGATTCGTAGATCCTAGATTCTATATAAAAGTTTAAAATTCGTAATTCATCAGGACATTTAGACTCCAATTACATAAAACAACATACTTCACATCATTCAGACTATTTTTCTTATTAGATATGTATGTTATTACTAACAGCTTAGAAATTAGCAATTGCGCTTAGTTAGAGCTGATATTCTATGTATGTAAAACATTCTTGCCTTAGATAATTATTGAATTAATAGATAATTATTTTAAAAAGCCACAGAAAAATTTCCCTGGCATTTTTTAGAAAATATCTTATCTCACATTTATTTCATTCTCTATAGACATGTATTTATAATTTCCTAGATTTAGTTTGTAGTAAAAGTTTACTTAAAGTTTTAATTTGAACTTTTATCAACGTGATGGTAATACATTGATAAAAACTAATTTTTTTCATGCATGCATAAAGTGTTCATGCTGGTTAAATTTTATTTTTATTTTACATGTTACATATTGTTGGGTAATAAGTTTAAATTTTTTTCAAAATTAATAAAAAGGGGAAATTTTAACTCAAAAAATTAATATAATAATAAACTTTGGAAATTTAAGATAATGTAAAACTTAATTTTGTGTTGCAATATGTTCAGATGCTCTTGTTGAAAACCTAAAATTTTAGTTAATTTTTATTTAAATAAAATTCTGATTAAAATTTAAAAACTGACACTGCACATTCCCACCCTATGAAGTACTTTCATGGTTCAATAGCTCTAGGTCAAAAGACCTGATCTGTAGAGCGTCAAATTACATATTTGTACTCATACGCTCGCACGCACACACAAAGCCACATAAATACATTCTTCGTAATTATAAATAGATAAGTGTGATTTTATAAAAAATATAAAATTTCAAGTTATGCTTTAATTGTAACTTATTAACTTGGTTGTTAAAAATTATTTCAACTCCAGTTTTTAGTTTAGTACAATATATTTTGAAGGACATTATGTCATTGAGCATGTCATATCAGGCATAATCAAATTGATGTGGAAACGACACCATTCATATTTTTTTTTATTTAAATTTAGAAGAAAAAAAAAAGATGGCGCAAGGTATTTCGAAGCGTACAACAGATATTTTTCTTCTCTGGAAACTATTCTGCAGTAAAATTTACCTCTTGATCTTTATTGAATATTCATTCAACACAAAATTTATGGTATTAGTAAAATCTTTGTTATAATTTTTCAAATGACAAATAATTTAATATATGTGATTAAATATATTTTTAATGCACTGAAGAAATAATGAACATTATCTTGATAGAACGATCTTCTAAACATGCATTAAAATTAAGGATACATTCTGATGTCCTTTAATAAAAATTGAAATTTGTGGGATTCTCAAAAGAAATATTTTTTTTTTTAAATTTTATACTTAAATAATTATTGAAAATGAAAAAAGGTAAGCATTTTGATTGAACATAGTTATACAAAAAAGATATTATCTTCAAATATATAATTTGCTTTGAAATTTCTTCACGAATCAGTAAAGAACTATTTCTAATATTTCTTGTTGTCAAAAGCTACCATTGCTTTATAGCTTCTTCATTATGCAACAAGAGGTTCTGGCGTAGAAGATAAAATGCTCCGAAGTGCTGATTTAACTATAAACCAGAAATCAATTCGATTCCTTTTAGTTCTTCACCCTAATATTTTTAGACATTGGTTTTTATGTAGTCGAAACTTAAATGGGTATCTAAATATAAATGATATGTATATATCGATATGTGTAATAGCTGCTGGCATATGTGTTTTGGTGATATGCATCTGGTATCCATTTATTGTTCATTCATACCACACATCTTTAATATTTTCTATGAAAATAACTAGATAATTATCATATATTCCAATAAAAATATAATTTTAAAAAATCACGAGGAACCCTATGGTTATATATTTTAAAAATCTAAACTTTTCTTGTAATTGGTTATTTACAGGCGTGACATTCTCAATATATAAAGGCGAAGTGACGTGCTTATTGGGTCCCAATGGAGCTGGAAAAAGCACCCTCATGAAAATTGTCAGTAGAATACTGTCACCGGATGAAGGCAAGATGACGATCGCAACTTCTCTTCAACTTGGAGTTTGCCCCCAAGAGAATATTTTACACGATGAATTGAATGCATATGAACACTTGCAGTTTTTTGGAAGTCTGAAAGGAATTCCGGATGTAGAGTTAGATTCCAAGGTTAGTGAACAAATTGAAAAAGTTATTTTGTCATTTGTTATGAAGTTATTTTGTGAAAAGGGGGCATCCATATAATACAAAGTTATATATATATATATATATA
>JAPMOR010089712.1:0-17007 GCA_026543865.1 Argiope aurantia | reverse complement strand
GTATATAAGTATAATTGTAATGCAATAGGTTTGTTTGTAATTTTAAAAATACTATTGAGAATTCCAGATTCCAAAAATTTTTATATTTTATGGGCAGTAGAAAAATGCCGGACAAAGATTTTTCCTTTGGTTAATTTATATGAACGTCCCGTTTTAATGAAACACTAGGGCTATTTCGGGACGGACCTCGCAATTTTAAACTGCGATTAGAGGACGGGGAAGACACCTGAGCTGGCACACCCCTTATCTACGCTTCCATATAGGATGTTGTTTGGCCCCGACGGATTTAACTTGCCCCATACCCTCTTAGACGACGGTTTTTCGGTGGAATTGGGTCTCGAACCTGTAGCCTTCTGGTTCCGAAGCCGAGATCTTACCATCAGACCACCACGGCCCGATTTTTCGTTTGGAATTTCTTCGCTAAAAGAATACAGAAGTTGTTCGAATTTGGTGAAGTTAAGTACTGGATTAATACGCTTAGAAAGTCTCTTTCTTTTCAATACAAAGAAAGTAAAAAGACGAAGTTTCCTGTTTCAATACTCTAAACTTAAAAATAATTACAGATATAAAAATAAAAATTTTCTATTTTAGGTTAAAGAACCAGTAAAATTATTATTATCTAGCTGCTTTTGAAGACCAGTTGATTCGGTGGGTTTATGATTGTTAAAATTTTTAATTAAATTTTTCATCTATTTTGCTTTTAATGGTTTCATTTGCACAGAATGTTTAAACTTCTAAACTTTATTTACAAGTAAAACACACCTATGATAGAATTCTTATGCTGTTTTGTTTATTTTGAACTGTATATTTCCACTTTTATAACATCTTAACGAAAATTTAAGATTTAATTTGCATCGGAAAACTGAACGTCAATTAATACAAAACTTTCTGGTTCACTTTATAAATCAGCGCATTTAAAAAAAATTCTCGTCATTGCTTACTGATAAAGTTAAAGTTTGATTACAAGTTACTTGCAAGTTTGATACTCTTAAAATAAGTTAAGACGATAGCACTAAACAGAAAACTTGCTATCAACTAATCAACGAAAAAATCCACTCCAGATGTCTGCACAAAATAGTCTAAATAATCGGCAATACTGCGTTACGCATGTCAATATGCATTTGTCACAGAAGTAAAAATGATGTTAGTGACCTGTCGACTGAAAATGTTTTCTGGAACACAATTCATAAGATCACGGTATTAGGTCGAAAATTAATTAATTTAGAAGATATAAATCTTTTACCGATTTCTATAAGATATCGGATACTTTGCGTGGTCTCCCTGCGATTTAGAATGGGTTGCTTTGTCATATGTACCTATGAATTTCTTGCTACAAATGTGGTTAAAATTAATGATAATGGAAAAATTCCACTGTTTGATATTCAATATATCCTACATAGTATATCGGTTCCACTAATGTCTTTTGAAGCCAAATGCCAGGTAACTCTGTTGTGAGTCTGTTTGCATGAATCTATCGCAGGACCCTATTTGAATAGTGGCATCTATTTTATTAAGTGCCAATCCTTCTCTATTGGTTTTGCAGTGAATTTCTTCAAACACACAGCATTTTACCAGAGAAATTAAAAATCTACCACATAAATAAAATCATTACAATAGCATTTTCACTTTTAATAATAGCTTTCCTACAGTAACGTCTACTTTCAGTTCAAATTTATTATGAATGTTTTAATTATTTAATAATTATTAATACTATTATTGATATTATTATTAATTAATTAATAATGCTATTATTATTTCAAAGAATAAAAACTTTAAGTAAGATTTTTATTTTGTTATACTTTTTTTTCTTTTAGGTCAATAATGGAAACATTTTTTCTCAAAACATACATTTATTGGCGGATATTTTTTCTAATCGGTCATTGAAAGTGTATAAAATAAGAATAAGCTAAAATAAGGACTAATCAGTGACTAAATTAATGACCATAACAATCATAAGATGAGATAGTGACAGGTAAAATCAAATAATTTTAGATGCAGAACAGCGGAGTTCTAACAACACATTCGAAACATGTTAAAATTAAAAAAGTGAAATCATTTACGTGTTTAAAATGCTTTATTAAATATCTATAATTGGACTGAGAAATTATATAAATAATTAGATTAAAATTTTTTTCAGAAGTTCATTTACAAATAGATGCAATGCAAAATGTAATGTATATCCTTTAAAGAATTTTTTTTTCCAATTAGAAGAATATAAAATTAGCGACTACTTCATATCTGGAATGAACATTCTCAGAATATAGAATCATTATCATTTGATTTTTTACACGTTTTATAAAGGTGGGTTACACTCGACCAGTAGGCAGCGCATGCTCAAAAAAAGACAGATATATTTTTTTCACTTCATAAGATAGATTAGGCATTCCATGCTTGGCTATAAATTGCCATTTTGGTATCCCTGAATTTTTCGTTTTTATTGCTTATTGTTTTAAAATGACAGATATTTACACAAAGAAACATGGTAAAAAAAGTCAACATACCTGAAATTGGAAAGCTATAAAAGAAAAATGGAAAATAAAATGGAGGAAAAAAAAAACTCACAACCTCGCATCAGAAAGAACAAAGAACAAAAAATGTCGGAATAAATTTATGATAAGTAATCAATTTTTTCTCGCCAAATTCTACAAACGCTGCTCAGTCGGGATAACTACTTGCCATCGACCGAACAGCATTTTTCAGCCTTTCTAAGCATGCCCTGCCTACTGGCCGTCTTATAACTGGCCGAGTGTAAACCCGGCATTATATGATTCACAGCCTTTGAGAAAAAGAGCCATCTGCTAATGACATTTAGCAAACTTTTTTGACAGAGCGTTTCAGAAAAAAAAGACTGGCTAAGTTACCTATATTTATCTTGAATAACTTACATGTATGTCATAATTTTTTCCCTTCTATTTTTTAAAATAGTTTGCCATTTTTTTATTGTATGTTAGAAATGAAAATAATCTACAAGGAATTAAAAAGAAAATAATTCAAATCAAATAAAATTTGGAATCGAATTAAACTTGATTTAGATACAAATTAAGAAAATGCGAGATATTTCTGAAACTTTTATATTGACCTATAGTTTTTAATAGAAATATTTTCTGAAAATTATTGGCATTATTTTCTGTAATATTGAGGATTCGAGTCAAAACTACCAAAGAAAAATAATGAATTGGATTAGAATTTATAATTCAATATTTTAAGTTAATATGCTGTCAAATATTAGAATCACCTTTTTTTGTTTTCAGTATTTAAATATAAGATAATACAATAAGAAAAATTTAAAAATAGTGAAAAAAAAATAGCCTCGGGTTTCAAAAGTAATTAAAAGCTATTAAAATTAGAAAAAGAATATTTTCTGACAACATTTTTTTATATCTTTTTTTGAATTGACTGAAGTTTTTTTCAGAGTTTTATAAAGAAGTTTACTTTTCACTTCTAGAAATTGATATTCAACAACGAATAGAAAAAAAAATGAATTAAAATATAAAACTGAATTTTTTTCGAAACTTTAGATGCAAACGATTTTTTTCTCTTTAGTTTTCAGAAGTATTTGTAAGTGTTTTGAAAATAATTAACTAAAATATCGTCTGAATTTGAATCTTCAGAAATGTAAAAAAAAAGGATATTTAATAATAATGATATTTTTAATAATGACTTAAAATAAGGAAAAAAAAAATCCATTATAAAAATGGACAAAACTTCGTTTCAAAAGAAAATTTTCAAAAGTTTTTGGATTTTGGAAAAAAAAATCAAAGGTAAGTTTTGAAAAAATTAGACGTCGAAGAAATATATCTCGAGTGTGGCAAATAAAACCTAGAAAGAAGAAAATATTATTAACAAATGCGTGTTCACAATGCCACATCTCTTATTCTCTAACAAGCTGTTTATCAGCCAATCATGAAGTTTTCAGAAAATGCTTCAAAATAGCTTCCGATGGAAATTGGGAAAATGCAAATTCATATTTTGTTCCTCAACTCATGTGTGAAAATAAACCTACCGTCATTAGCGTACGGAATAAAAATTCACTAGCAAAAGAGAATTTAAATTACAGTGTCTTCCACAGCAAGAAACTGGGTTACGGAAAATTGCTTTTAGATTATTTTTTTGGTGAATTTTGAAGCTGCCAAAAGAAAGTTATGAAAGAATAGTTGGGATAAATAGTTATCGAGTTTGTAGATGGTAGTTGCATTTTTCCGAAAGGTGAAATATTACTTCGAAAAGAAAAGTGATAAATATTGCTTTCCTTTAAAGTTTAAATTTCATTTTGAAAACTTATAACTTTTGGTGATTGCCAGTGGTTCTTAAAATATTTGGGTAGAAAGAACTACGAAATGAATTTTAAGAATTTCGAGGGCTTCAATAAAATTCATGTATAAATTAATGACTCGTAGAAATTTTGTTACATTGATTTATTTTTTCTGATTGGGAATTTATGCATATTTTTAGCAAAATATTTTTTAACATTTCATTAATTATTTTTATTTTTAAAAATATCGAATGGAAGGATGAAATAATTCTTACAACAAAAGTGGAAAAAAAATCAAAGAATTAGAATCGATATTTTTTAATCTAGTGAAGTTTATGATAACGAACATGATAAAATATCCAAAAAATGTGAAATATCTAA
Organism: Argiope aurantia; assembly: GCA_026543865.1. Lineage (NCBI taxonomy): Eukaryota > Metazoa > Arthropoda > Arachnida > Araneae > Araneidae > Argiope > Argiope aurantia. Next base: position 12,374 of record JAPMOR010089712.1, on the reverse strand, counting down.
TTAATAGATGAAAACTAAGAAAAAAAAATGCAGAAAAATGTTATTCAAAATCAAAGAAAAACTTAATTTTTGCAAATGAATGTATTTTTAAAATTTCATTAAAAGAACTTTTGAATATTGATCTCGAACAGATGGTTAACTTTTTAAAACTCTTTTAATACTACTGGTATACCTATTATTCTTTGGGATAAAACTATTTTTCTAGTATGTTCATTAATGAAAAATTAATTATTTAATTAATTGGCATAAAATATCCAGGTAAATCTTTCGTATTATTGTGAGTAAAATTTGAAATAAATAATAAATGTATTGAATGAAATATAATTATTAGTTATTACATAGGAAATCAGCTGTTAAAAACGATGCAGAGCAAATTAAACAAAAAATAAAAATTGAAATCTGCTACCTCAAATTTCATGTTACCATATGAGAATGTTATTTTTAAAATCATTATTTGTCTTAATTAATTGATGTCATTAACCAGTTTTAGCTGGTTTGAAACAATTACGTAACTATCAGATTACGCATGCGTCGATATTTAGAAAATGATGGTTTGCTTTCATCTCAAAATCGTTTGACATCCAAAACTTTATCTCGAGGCCATAAATTATTTTTACGAAAATCCTGTTTAAACTGGTTTGGAATGATCATGTGACTATTGTATTGCACAATCATCAACTTTTAATCGGGAAAATGGCGGATACTTGCGCCAAATTGTAACTTTTTGTTGGCAATAAGAATTCTTTATCATTTTCTAATAACCTTAAAAGCGAAAAAGTGATGCCTCAAAAGCGATAAATAACCAATTTTCTGGCCGTGCATTTTATGCCTTCAAAAACATCATGTTCTCACATGATAAAGTAAGCGTTCAGATAAATATTGTAAAGGTAACCTTTTAGAATCATCTAGTTTAAATTATAATTAATGATAGAAAATCTGACACATGAAAGAATTTTAAAATCCCATGCTCTTTTGAAATATTATAGAATATCTCCCAAGAATTTTGAAAACCTCAGAAGGCTAACTTTTTCGCAAGTCATTCAAACTTTTTAAAGAATGATGCAAAATTTAATTAAACATAGTGAATGACCAATAAAATATGTGTTTGTAGTTTGTGATATACAGAATATATAGTTTGAATTCTGAACAAAAGATTGAATTGTGAATTCAAAAGTAAGTAGTAAAGTTTTGAATCATTTTTTAAGTAACAAAAATTTTCCAATTAAAGAATGATTCTTCTTCAAGAATAAAGTAAAAGGAAGTGGTTTAATTAATAAGATAAAGCTAATCACATTTAATTATTTATCTTTCCTATATCTTGATTGTTTTAAATTTAGTTTTAAGAAATCTGGGGCGCTATTTGCTTTTTAAATGTAGCGCACGTGCAATGGAAACATAGTTTTTAATTTATAAAAAATAACACTTTAATTAATTTCATTTAATCTTCTTAATAACTTTTATTGTGCTTTTTAAAATTCGTGAGCAAAATTTGGAGAAAATACGTTCGGTAATTTAAGTTTCTATAGGATAAAAAAATCATTTTTGTTTATGTTGATTGCAAAACACGAAATCGAAATAATCTCGCCAAATGACAATTTTGTCAAGGTGAAAATAACAGAAAATGTGTTTTCAGTTTTATTTATATAGATTGAAAACAACGAAATTGAGACAACATTCCAAACGATAATTCTGCCAGCATAAATAATACAATAAAATTATTTCTATCTTTATTTATTTTTATCCTGAATTAGCTTGAAATGGAAATTAACTTTCCAAACAATAACTTTACCAGTAATTTTTTTTAAAAACCTTTCAGTTTTAATTGTATGAATTGTAGATCGCATAACAAGAACTATTTTAGCAAACGATAATTTTATAATAATTGTATCTAGAGTTTTATTAAAAACGATGTATGATGATATTCATAGCAATTGTCTATTCATGGTATATTGGATTTCATTCATAGACTAAAAGATAATTATCTCACTAACTATAACTATTCACATGATTAAGAAATCTTCTCACTACACAGAATCGATAATATTATAAAGAATCATCAGTGTTCAAATTGAATTGATATTGCCTAATTTACACAGTATTTCTAAATTAATCATGGAAACGATGAAGTTATGAAATAGATGCCAGACAGCATTGAAAACACCCAGACAAGTTGCCATCTGACTATTTCACAATTTGAAATATCTTTAAAAAAATAGATTGTAATGATATAGTGTGTGGAAATATTGAATTATAAGGGAAAATTAAATTAACTTAATTTAGCATGTACAATAAATATTTAAAGAAGATATTTGAATACTGCGTTTAAAGATTAATAACTATGAAAAGGAATGTATGATATATTTAAAAAATAAAGACACTTTGTGTTTTATGTTTTCGTATACGAAGTAAAGTATTTGTAAGCACTGAAAAATTTGAATTTTGAAATTTGAAAGAATTTTAAAGAATGTTTCAGACTTTTCTGAATCTGAAAAATACATTTTTGGAGTTACATCTGTCTAACTGTGAATATAATAATTGAAAAAAAAATAACTTGTGCTAGATATATACAATTTGCAATATGGCTTTTACACCAAATATACCAATTTCTATTAAATTTTGAACGAAATAACATAAATGGAGGTTTCTCTGTCCGGCTTTCAGAGTAAAAAGCCAGAAAGATGTAATTTGGTTCACAGGGTTAACATCTACAATGCAGATTTGTATCGAATTTGGATCTAAATCCGTCAAGGGATTGGTCGTCAGTCGGTCTGTACTTTTGCATGCATATGAACGTGATGGTTCTAAAACTTAACAATTTAGGAAAAGTACATTTACTTCATAGTATTATCATGTAAAGTGTTGGTTTGTAAAAATTTGGCAAAGTGTTGACCGTCCATCGATCTGTACTTTCTGATGCATTTAAGTTTTATAAACAAATTGCAACTCAATATGTAATTTGTGACTATAACTGTTGCTCCATAATAAATTTTGTTTTAATTGATAGGTTTTAGGTTTAATTATATTAACATCCCATTTTTAATGGAGATACTAAGGCTATTTTGAGCTGGGCCTTGTAATTTCGAATCGCGGTCAGTTGACGAGGACGATATTTGAACTGGCACCCCCTCTCCAAGCTTCCACACCACACCAGCATGAGGATGTTTCAGCCGGACTTATTTAATGTGCACTAGATCCACTTAAACGACGGTTGTTCGGTGGGATCAGGTCTCGAGCCTGAAGTTCTCTAGCTCAGAAACTGAGTCATAACCACCAAGCCACTGTGCCTTTCTCAGCCGGTAGGAAAAAGACATCTAAATTACTTATTTGATTTTCTGGTATTTGGGCTTTAACCGCATGTCAGCGATTAAAAGTCAAAAATAATCACAAAGAATGTAAAGCAAAAAACCAGATTTACAACAATGATTGATCATCCCTAGTTATTAATACATATTTCTTAAGACCATTAAGGAAAAAAAAAATATTTTTTAAATATTATTTTACGAAACACGATTCTAATGTATGAGCACAAAATTCTTATAATTAAAAACGTTGACGGCTTTGAAAACGTGAACAAAAATCGTAATTTATATACCATAATTTTTGACTCACCCCGAATAAAAATTGTGGTTTATATACATCTAGGTTAATACACCTCTACGAGCAGGAGGTAATCTCTATTAAAGACCATATAAGAAAGTTTCTAGGAAATATTTCCTCATAGTTTAAAGCATAATTTATCTATTATTATAATAGAATAATGGATAAATGGTTCCACTTCTACAGAATGGTATCTGTAGAAGTGCGAGAATGACAAGTAAATAACTCTAATCGCAGTCCATTGAAATGTTTGACAAGAGAAAGATCGTGGGAAAGAGGATAACCATTTTTATGACGCACTGACTTATATAAGGACCATCAAACAATTTTCTCTGAGTAAAGGGATCTGCAGTTAAGTCTAATGAACAAAATGAAATCAGGTATTATACACAAACGGTCGAAGGCATGGGGTAAAGAATTTCAAATCACTTTTTAAAAAAATACTAATAATAAATTTATAAATATCATCTCTGTTTTAGATGCAGATGTCTTTAAACAGGAAGAGTAACTTAATGGCTATCCTGTACCTTGAAAGAAATCTCAAACCATTTACAAGTTCCTCTTAAGGGGTTAATTTCGGCTACTTTTTTTGAAATTTACTCTTACAGATCTGTTTTCAAATGATTTAATGAAGCACTTGAATACAGAATATTTATTACTAAGCAAAGAAAGGTTCTCATTTCAACTCTTTTTGAGGACTTGCTCAAACAATGTAACACTTTTGGGTTTAGCTTCGTGATATAATGAAAAAAACCCACTTCATATAGGATATTTGCAACTATGCTTTTTACATTAACTATGGAATTTGTATGTAATCGTGTCACGAATATACAAACTAACGATTTCTAAACAGAGACCATGTGAACCCTCAGTTTCTGCAACCTTAGAATAACAAAACCACAGCCTATCTTGGGATTTCTTTTATCTACAAGTAGTTAAATTATATCCCTGTCTCGCATTGAAACTATTAATGATATTTTGGTATGGATCTTTTAATATTGAGCTGTGTTCAGATATCGAAGACAATTCTTGAACCACCATCCCTCTTTAGACTTCTGAATCACACCAGTGGTGTGGGGAGTTGACCAAAATGGATTTTGCTTGCATTAAAACCATTACATGGTAATTATTCGGTGGAAACTGGATTTAGTATTTGTAACTCTTAATCATGTAGCCAAGACCATACCACCAAGCCACTGCGGTACCTGAAATACTGTTATTTAATCTTAAGCCTTAGAAATGCCTATCAACAAAGAATTTTGCTCTTTATTATGACTCAGTTATTCGCTTAATATGAGTAATATTTCATAATTTAGTAATTAAGATGTTTTAAAGGAACTAAAATTTGAGTATCCATTCTTCCTTCATTGACCCGGATGAATCGAACCAACTCGTTTGAGATTTTTTGTTCCTCTTATAAAATATCATTCACAAGTATAAACCAAATGAAACTAAATTAGTTATATTCTCAATATAACATAATGGAAAATATTATAATTTAAAATCATTTTAATGAGGGGTGGTTTGATGTTCTAAAGATGATAATCTGCAAAGTTATGCATAAATTTTGTTTTGCCATGAAAACTATTGCAATGGGTTCCTAAAAGATATCTGCCAAGTGCATCGTTGTGTTTTTTTAAAAGATTATAAAATGGAGTTTGTTTTTTAAAAAATAACTTTATCCTACTCCAGAAGGATTTTTGAACAGTAAAATACTATCATAAGATACATTCATACATACACATACATTCTCAGCTTTACATCCACTATTTTATTTCCCATATTTATTATTCTACGAAGAAGTAACCTATGTTAAATCTTTAACTTCAGATAAAATGCATCAAACTAAATGCACCCAAACCACAACAACATTGATAAAAAAAAATTCCTATTCAAGCATAGACAAATCAGTGAAACATTTTTTTCCAGTGAAATGTTGAGTTTTACTTCCTTTTATTACGTCTTCCATCTTTGTATTTATGGTTTTCTTCGCCATTTTTTTTTTTTTTTTGCTGCAACTTTCTTCGATCTTTCTTGCCCGCGAGCTAGACTCAGAAATAGTCAGAGAAAAGAGCGAAAAACTTTTCCATTGTAGTCTAGAACTAGAAAAAAAATAACCAAAGTCCAATTTTCTAATGTAAGTTCTGTCAGCTAGAGCACTTGTGCATTTCTTTGCCCTAAAACGTTCTCTTTTCTATTTCATAACAGTTTCTACGGTTAGTTTACGGTTCAAGAATCTTCTGCTTTAGTGATAGTGAAAATTCCTCGGAGTTGAAAGATAGTAGAATTTCTTGGAACTATTTATACTTTTTTTTCCCGCCCTTTCTTTGGAACATTTTAATTTATAGACGTTTGAAGAACGTTTGTGAATCAAAATATAAGAAAGGTTCGTCGAAAAAGGAAATAAATTAGTCAGAATTGGCGGAAATTTAATATATAGGGTGATTATAATTAAAGTTCCAATTCGAAATGGCCATAAAAGGAAAACTACTGTACCAAATGTTGTCAAACTTGGTAATAGTTTAAAGGAAAACATAAGAATTTCTTTTCAGAAAAAAAAAACTTACCACCAGGAGAGGGAATAGCGCTGTATGCAATATTGTTAAGCAAAATAGGACATGAAAGAAGACATCGATTTAAAATGTGTTTAATTGTTTCTGAAACGTGTTACAAAGCATGTTCAATGTGGCATATAGCATTTTTTGAAAGCAAGTTAAATCGCATTATTGGATTCTCAACAGTAGTCTTAGCATATCAGGAGGAATGTTTTGATTTGAAATGTTAAAATTTTTCTAAACATTTAATATATTTTTTCCCACGCATTTCTCAGACGATTTTAATGAATAGCTGTTTAAAGAAAATTTATAAATAGATATATAATGGAATAATTTGTGACAAAATGAAATAATTTAATTGGAATCGAAAGAATATTTACTTAATTTATACATCATTTTATGAAAGTTAAGATGTTATTTCTCGGATTTAAATGAGATAGTTGTTAAAAGTTTCGTATTACTTTTATTTTACTGCAAGTGAAACTTCCTTTTCATTAAGTATGATAGAAATTTTAAGAAGAGCTTATATTTTTTTCTTCTTGCCTTTTTTAGAAGGTCGATATTTAAAAAATATATTAATAGAAATTCAAAGAAAGTTTATAAGCAAAATTAAATGAACTGAAATAAAATTATTGCAATCAGACTGATGTTGATGCATTTTAGAAATCATTTTAAAGTAAACCTTGTTTGTCAATCATAGAAAAAATACCTTCGAATTGAAATAATAGAATTTCCTTAAACTGTCTCTATTTTTTTGTAGAATGCTCATTAAGTGATTTAAAATTCTTTATGAAATGATTAAAATGCTAAATGGGTAATTTTTATTCGATAATTTAAAATGCGTTTAAAATTTTTTTCGAAGGAATGAATACGAATCATTAGTTGAGAATTGAAATAAATTTATATGTATTGGAAGAATATTGATATATTTAGAAGTCGCTGGTTATTGGTCTGTAAAGTAGAATAAGATATTTTAATATAGATCAAATAATATAAATTTTCTGTTAAAGTGAATTATGATAGTATCGTTTGTAATATCGCAGCTTCAAGATCAGATATGACATTTATGCCTGCAGAGGTCGCAATATTTCGAAGTCTGCATTCAAATCACTTCCTCGCTCGATACAATTTATGTACTATATATAAATACAGCTGATGATCAAAACATTTTAAACATGATTTGAAACTACCTGATATGTATGCGACGTCGTATTGTTGTATACGCTGGAAAGTCAATTTTTTGTAAAACTATGAATTTTTTTATATTTAATATTTTTTATGTTCATACAGGATTCTTTATAAAACGTTTAGAATTTTGTTTATAAGCCTATTTTTTGGGAAGTCACACTGAATTTTATAAGTTTTAATGCTATTTTGTATCTTTAGATGATATTTTATCAAATATAGAATAGGATAGAATTTTCTTACGAAACGCTTCATAAATTAATGCAATTTTTAGATTAAAAACTGGTATAATAATTTTTCAGTATGTTCTGTAATTTCTGAACCAAAGAATAAGTAATATATTAATTTAGATATATTTTATAGTTGTTTTAGTGAATCACAGAGTGGAAAAATTGAAAATTTCGTGTTATTTATCAGTCGAACTCCAAAATTTAAAGAATGGATAGAAATATTTCTTATTTTTTAGTTCAGGAACTAGAAAATATATTCTTTAAGCTATCTGAAAAATTTTAAGCAAATCATTTGATAAACCTATAAGCTAGATGATTTCTGTTTTATATCTCTCTTTAGCCAAAAAAGAGGCCTTTTGCTGGGTTTTTATCTTTTGGCCCTTAACCAGTAGATTTTGGTTTCATAGATGTTTTTCAATCTTTTTTAGACAAATATTCAAAAATATAACAATTTTTGAATGTCTTAAAGAAATTCATTTAGAACGTAATCACTTACTTTAAAACAATAACCATAAAATTAAAATCAGAATATGTTGAAAACATCCATCCTGCCTGACATTACTGAAACTATAAGCAATAATTCAATTCCATAATACAAATTCTTAAAATTTAATCGCGATTTCTTATTCTTAAAATTGACTTCTTATCCTTAAAATCAATTCCAAACAATCGTTAAAATTGATATATTGCCACCAGTAGAAAAAAAAACTATTGATTCAATCAATCATCATTAAAAGGAAAACATTTTCTCCGATCATTAAATATTATTATGTTCTTGTTTATTTATGAACAAAATTAACGGTTAATTCAAAAAGCAACAATAAGTTATTTCTTCCGATTCTTCTACATTTTATAAAAGCATGTTCTTGTTTATTTATGAGCGATATGTATTCAATTTATTAATATTATCTATGAAAGAGTAAGTTTTGCATAAAAAGAAACTCATTTCCGTTGAATTTGTTCGAAAAAGAGCATATCAGATCATTGATTCTAAAGAGCAATTAGAAAAGGAACTAATCTATATATTTCAGAAAGTGGACATAAGTCATTTTACTAATAATATTACCTTCTAAATTCAAAAACCTTGACATAAAAGATTTCAGTCATCAAAAATTGTTGCAAAAATTTCAAATCAGTATGAATTCGATGAATAAAGACTAATAAAATTAATGGGAAATTTATGCTTGATTTTATAGCAGTCATAAATAAATTGTTTTGGTAATTTTTCATTCAATTTAATTGTAGACTAAGTGAAAATTTTATGCTCAATCTCAAAAAAGAAATCTGCTCCAATGAATCTATAGATGCAGTTCGAAAAGAACTAATTTAAATAATAGACTACAAAATAGAAACAGCAAAAAATTATCTGTATGGTTTATTTTTTCTGATAAAAGAGGTCATAATTCAGATTCTTAACAAGTCTTTTAGCAAAACACCAAAGGTATCCTTGATCCATTATAACACAGGTTATCAATCATTAGAAACTAAGCTAAATCAACCCTTAATTCAATAAATTAGTACTAAACTGGTTTTCTACATTAATGATTTGTTTGCGAATTATTTTGTCTTAACCAAATCCATTTAATTAATTCATTGTTCAAGTGAAATCCTAAATTCAGCATTAAAAAGAACTGTCTTCCACTGGATGTCTTAGCATTGTTCGAAAGAAATAATTGACTACAAAGTAGAGTCAGAAAAGATGATTTCATCCGTACAGTCGACCATTGCTGACACAAAAGGCCATAATTCAGTCCACTAACACGACTTCCTGCAGCATATCAAAGCGATCTCTTAATCTGCAAGGGGGAAACCTGTCCTTAAATCCTTCCCGAGGATATTTGAATTTCTAATTAAATAGGAGGATAATTCTTCTGCCCTGAAGAGATAACGCAGAAAACGGTCTGCTGGAGCACAGGTGGTGGTAAGAGGAATAACGACCTTACCCTTGCAGAAGATGCTTCTGCACAATATCGCACAGTTCGATAAACTTCCGAAAAATGGAATAGCTTTTCGAATAAAACCTTTTCCCCTCTTTTAAGAAGGAAGGCGTTAATTATTGCTCCTGTGAGCTTAAATATTTAACTGGGAAGTTCGTGCCAGTGTTACGTTTCGCTCATTAATTTTAACAACTTCCAGTGTCTCCCTGCTTCAGACAGAACTGCACAGATGATTTTGGGTGAAGCGCCAGTAACTGGTTAGGGACTGCTTGCTGCTGAAAACAATGAAAAGAGGAGATCTGTCATTTTCATTAGGGTTGGGACTGTCTGTTGGAAGGTTGTCCCCGTTTTGAACTGAGTTTTCTCTGAGGAGGCTGTTTTACGCTTCTTGATTTTAGTAACTCGGGGTTGGGATGTGTCACGGATTTAGTACGCTGAAGTGCTTTGCGTTCTGTGCAAATTAGAATGCATTATATATATACGCAAAGAGATAATGTGCATTTAGTGCGTGCCTTACCAATTAAATTAGTATGGTATACGCCACCAAAGAAGACTTTTTTTTCAAAAAATATACATACGATGTTAGAAAATTGGCGCAAAACCCTTAAGCAGAGATGCAAAATTTTATTAATGTACAACTTGTAAGATTTATACAGATAAAATGAAGATACATTGAGCTTTACAGTAAACAAAATATACAAAGAGAAAATATGAACTCGAGATTTTGTCATATTTCTAATTCGTTTCAGATATCCCTAAGTAAAAAAACCACATTTTTGTAATTATGTCAGTTTGTGAACACGATTAACTGAAAAACATATGAATAAAATTTGGTATATGTTCTCTACTCCAAATTTGCAGATTTATGTCTAATTTCGAACAAAAGTGAATTTAATGACAGTCCGTCTGTCCGGTTTTCTGAATACAAGTTAACATGATAACGACAAGCCGAAAAGAGTCAATCGATAAACTGTGGTACACAGATTCAACATCTAAGTGTAGATATGTAATTGATGATTTAAACCAAAATTTGTCAAGGGATTGGTTGTGTGAAAATTGTACTTTCGCATGAATATAAGCTCAATAGTCCGAAAAGGTATGAACTTAAATAAATGAAAATTGGTAAGTGATCTTATCTTCTGTATTCAAATCTGTAATTCAAATTTTTCTTTCAATCAAAAAAAAAAAAAAAAAAACGAGCACATTCGGTTTTTCGATTTTTGTGTATTAACTACATTCTAGGGATTGATCTTCCAAAGTTGTGCAAAATTCTACATTAATTTGCTCTTTTGCAACAATCGTTCATCAATGGCATGTAATTAATTATGTGTAAAACAACCAGGAATTTTTACTATAATGCAGGATGTTTCCCTGTTTGGCGACATCTGCAGCTAAAACGAATGAAACCACATTTCATATACAGACTGTGAAAGGCATGGGAAGATGAATTCCTCAGAAAAAAAAGTTGCCGTTAGGGGAAATACTGGTGCTGTGGCAGTAAAGTTGTGAATGAATTCATAAAACTCACAGAAAATAATGCTTTATTCATGAATATTAAAGTCCCATGGACACTGTGCAACACTTTCGATATTCTGACGTTCCCTGTGTACAATATATTGCATACTGTGTATGACAGTCTTCACTGCTGTGAGTAAACTGTCGGTTTCGATGTGCATAACAGCCCGTCTTATGTTCTGTTTCAAGACATGCAAGCCATGGCATTACATTGCCTAATGTAGAACAGTTTTATCAGTAAAACATGCTGAGGTAAGGTAGGGTCCATATTAAGCGAATATCAACAGTGAATCACGAACAACAGTCAAGAACTAACTGCTAACAGGTCGTTTGCTCTCTTCCCTTTATACAAGGAATGCATGGCGCTGCTGTCACACACGCACTAGAAATTTTGCATAATCCATCTTGACATGCAAATTTCCTTGTTCATACGTGACAGTAGCTCCAATACTTATCCTTTCGGCAACTTTTAGTACTATTTTTTTCCCCTGCGGAATTCATTTCCTCATGCATTCCACAGTCTGCATATGAAATATGATTTCATTTCATTCATTCATTTTAGCTGTAGATACCGCCAAACAAGTAAATTTATTTTATGGCCACTATGAGGACATAGTTCATGTGTGGGTATATGTGCGGGATTCTGAAAATAAAAATCTGAGCTTTGAGACAGATCCATAATTTTATACGAGGTTCGGAAGGGAGATAACACATTTATTAGAGAATATGCGAGAGACTTTGTTGTCTTCCTTTCCGTTGATTATGTAGTGATAATAGAATACACTGGCATAAAACTTAGTGGTAATATTTAAAATAAAACATTGAAGCCATGTTCTTTATTTCTGAATATTTTTCTACAAATTAAATGAATCGTATCTTCTAAAACTAAACGTTTTTTTTTTTTTTTTTCATTTTGATGAACGAAATATTATTTCTGAAAATATTTGAAAAGAGTTATGGCGTTTCGATTAATGTTATACTCGTCAACACGAAATTTAAAAAAACTTAAAAAAAAAGACATGTTAAAAGAAATTTTGTTTGATATATGGATTTTAGTTTCCATTCTAGGTAGTTCCAGTCGAGTTTAGATGCTTTACTTAAAACGATTTTGACAGGAAAATGCATTCTGTAGAAGTTGTTTCTTTACACTGAAAATGACAGTGTAAGAAAACAAACTGACAGATCTAAAGTCTCGAGTTCGTTTCGAGGAATTCCGTATGCCGTTACCAATAATGTTAACACGAATTTATCAATTTGTCATGATAAATTTTGGCATTTTTCGCTTGCCATCGGTTGGATATTTTTAGGATGGTGGCATGAAAGCTTATATTTTTCTGTTTATTAAAGCTCCAAGA
>JAPMOR010089709.1:0-11934 GCA_026543865.1 Argiope aurantia | reverse complement strand
ATGGAAAAACAAATAAACCAAATAAAAAATATTAAAAAAAGAAGATTCCGGCCTGAAGACTTTTTCAAGGGTCACCCTCAGGCAGGGATTCAAAAAGAAGGGATTTTTTTCTGTGAGGGAATGCAGACAAGAAAGTCTAATAATGATTCCTCCTGACCCGAAAATCCCCTGAAATTAGGCCTAAGAGATATACCATTTTAACAGAGAGGACAATACAAAACAACAAATTTGAAGAAAATAATCACTAATAAGTAAAAATACAATAACAAAATAACAATAAACACTGAAATATACAAACCACTATAGAAAAACAAAAAGGAAAGATCATACCAGCAGCAGGCAAGGAAATTTTAAGCTATTAATTGTGATTCCCGCTTTTTAAAAACACAAAGCTAACGTATTAAAGGTAAATAATAATTGTAGTCTCCCAGCGCCATCTATTGAGTGAGTTAATATGCAAGGAAAGTTCTATTCACACAATTCACAGCGGCTGCGTTTGGAAATGAAAAAAAGAAACATTCAAATACTTCAGAAATATTTCATTCCATTTTTTTTTTTTTGTAGTCCCCAGTTCCATTTTCAAAAATTCATAATTCATTAAATTATATTAGTTCTACAAATGTTTACAAAATATATTTCCTTTTTATTATTTTTCCCTATAAATAATCTTATTTAAGTACATATTCATAATTAAGAATATATTAAAAATGCATTCAAATATCTTTACTAGTACTTCTTTATATAATGAATAATTACTGAATAATATTTCTTTGATAAATATTTTTATCGAAGACACCTTCCCTATTTATTCAATTTTCTTAAAAAAATGAATAAATAAGAAAGCCAGATGAAATATGAATTATACAGCCACAGAAGCATTACTTTAAAACCGTCTGATTAGTATTATTGAAAATTATTTTTAATATACAGACTGTTAAATAAAAATGCCTTAAAATTGTAGTTTTCTACTTTCCGCTTTTAGCCACGTGTAAAATAGAATTCAAAAGAAATTAAAACACCATTAATTTTAAAAGGGTAATTAGTTCTTTAGAAGATATTCTGAAAATTACTTCACTTTGCAAGAAAGTTTTAAGAATATTGGTGACTTTGCAAAAGTAATTAATTATTTTTTCATTTTTTTTTCTAAAGGTTGAGTTTGAAATAAGAAGAGACATAGGATAAAGTAAACGCATAATAATTTTGATGATCAATATTTTCTCATGAAAATCGACTGAAAAGGTGCCGAAAAGATCCACTTCAAATGTACAATACAAGAAAATTTCACAAATGATACTTCAGTCGCAGCAAAAGTATTCAGCCTCTGTCGGAATTCATTGTAATTAATAAAGCATTTTAAGCAGATATAAAGTAAGGCCCGTATGTCTCTCCTTTCTATGAAACTTTATATATCTTCTAGTTGTTTGGTTTAAGCAAAGGTGTACAATAATCTGCTTACACTTTTTTTTATGAACTGTTCAAGGGAACATTAAAAATTCTGATTATTTCCGAAATTAAAGACTACTAAAGATTTATTTCCTTTTTAATGTTTTTACATACTGAAGCCTTATTTTCATTTTTAGAACTTAATACTCAATAAAGAGAATGAAAAAACAATTCCCCATATTTATTCTTTATTTATTATAGGAACCTGGTAAAGAAGTCAGATGGACTTTTGACTGAAAAATTACAGCAGTTTTATTTGAACTCGAACTAGGGTAAATATGAAAATGTAAAATGCTTGGAGAGGTCTTTAAAGAGATTTTTTTTAAATATTTTATTGGCATTTAAAGATGGTCTTAATCTAAGTGTTTTGCTTAACTAAAGGAAAGTGTAGTATATTAAAAATTCTGAAATAAAAAAAAATTCCGCAATATTCGAAAAGGTGATCATGGTGTAATGAGTATAAAGGAAAGTAAACCCTTCCTTTGATAATTAGTTTGACTTATAATGCGCTTGAAAGATAAAGAACGAGGAACATGTTATGTTATACAAATAATAATTTAAAAAGTAATTGGACATCCATGATAAAAAAAAGATAAACACAATTTATTCATATTTAATAGTTGGTAGATCCTCTACCTGAGTCAGTTACAGTTATAAACCTCAGGGGCATGCTTTTCAGAAGTGTTTGAAAGATAGATAGTGGTAATTTCTTCTACTCGGCTTGCAGAAATATTCTCTATTCATTCTCCCAGTTCGTCCATTCTAAGAAAAGTTAATAAATGAAATTTATAATACATACCAATGAAATGATAAAATCTTAAGTAATTTCAGAATATTTAAGTAATTACAAACAAAACATGCATACGATTATTAATTACGAGTCAATGTCTGCAGATATGTTTTAGAATATATGTCCTTAAATGGGACACAGGATGTTATAAATAGTTTCAAGAAAAGTCAAAATTGAAATCATTACGTTCGCATAACAAATAATAAATTTCCTTATACTTCAAATACAACTTTTAGAAGTTACTAGAATCTGTTTAATAGATAATTGTATCCATTTGCAAATAAGGATCTTCAATGACTTATTTATAAAATGCTGAATCCAAAGTTCATATAAACTGAATGAAAAAAAATTAAAAATATCAGAATTTTTCAAAAAATGTTACAGCTCTCAGTCACAAACACATGATTTGGTCTTATTAAATTCTTTATAAGAAACTCCAATGGAATATACTCTAATGGAATATTGAATGTATCAGGAACTAAATACTGAAATAAGGTCACTCATACAAGAATTTCTTTAACCTAAAGAATATCCGAATTCGAGTGGAAGTGCCCAATGGTGTGAGTGAAACAAATTGCTGCATTAAATCCCCTGCGAGTATGTAGGGGGTAAGGCAATCAAATATCTTTACATGTCACATAAAGCCTCAAGGTTAACGCCATTCAGAACGGATTTATTTCGAAAATATTCAAATATTTTGCAGAGGAATTTATGTTTCTGGTAAAGAGACGCATACAAAGAGATTATATCCTGTCTAGGGAGAACATAATTGTAGAAGGCGGAAGTTTATATCTGATGAATGTTTTTCTTACATTATGTTGGAGTAGTTCTAGGCTCTGCTATATTTTCTTGTTGCAGATAATTAATGATTTTATTTACAGAATTGAAATCATATTCTGTAGATTTAAATATGTAGCTATGCAATAACACTGATGAAAAAATATAATACCATATCAAAGATCATTGAAATATAATCATTTATGATATTAAAAATATATTTCTTATATAAAGATTCATTTCTTATTTACACATTTTAGTTTTTTAAATTTAATATCTTCACAATTTTTATTTCAGTTCTCAAATAATTATAAATTTTAAACCTTTTATGTATTTTATTCATTGAAAGTTGATAAAAAGCTTTCTGAATTGGTGGTAAATTCTTCATAATATGATATAAAAATAATCTCATTGTATCAATGGCAATTGCATGACAGCTTCAATATATTATTAACAATTTAAAAAAAAAAGGTTTCGATAATGCGTTTTAAGTATCTGAATTATAGGTATAAAATTATACAATCAGGCAAAATGATATTGCAGGAAATAATAGTACTGCATAACCATAAATTTGGTTATAATTAAATTGATGTCATTGAAAATTTGAATTTAATACAATAAAGGTTTATACGAATTAACTTATAATTTGTAGAAAGGAACACATTGAAAAAGAATACACTGATGTTTGGAGGAAACTGTAACATCCTATAACTTTATTACAAACAAATTACACTTTCTTTCTGACATTTTTAAATTCAATTTTCATTAACATAGTATCAATATATGTAGAAAAATCATTCACTTATATTTATCAACACAAAATGTTTCTGGCAACTGAAATTTAATTAATATTTACTTTTATACAAAATCGGTTAAATTAAAACTTTCATTTATACGAATTAAATTCAAATTTGTACACTTTGAAAGAGAACGCGCTCCTTTTTGTAATAAACTGTACCATCCTATAGCTTTATTACAAACTAATTACATTTTCCTTCTGACATTTTGGGGTTCAATTTTCACTAACATAGTAACAAAATATGTTAAAAATAATTATTCACTTATATTCATCAACACAAAAATATCTTTGACAGCTAAAATTTAATAAATATTTTCTTCCATACAAAATCTGTTAAATTTAAATTTTATTTTTCAGCCCCTATCCTTTGAAATACACTTGTTTCTAAGTAATTTATTGTATCCTTCCAGCATGAAAGACAAATTAAAAATATAACTGCAATACTAGTACTCAATTACAATAGAAATAATGTGGCTCATATTTCGACATCATAGAAATTAAGGTCAAATTTCGTGAGAAAAACGATACAGTAGAATTTAGCTCTCCTACTTTAAAACGTTTTGTGACTTCCTTTAAGAATTCTTAGACCCCAAATCGAAATGAAATTTCCTGGTATGTTGGTCATGGAAATAAGACAGGATTGCTTCGCTACTTATTTTATCAGGATTAAAGTAAAACTAGCGATACATCGATATATTCCTTATCAATATCGTCGTTTGCTAAATAATGAACCGATTTTAAGAGCTACAGGAGGCGTAAATTGTAGAAATGATCATCCGTAAAATTCCTTAATCCATTCCGGTAAATTTGCAGTTGAATTTCACTTAATGATTTTGCTGGAATTCACTTGATATATCTCTTCATATTATCTTACATTCTTTCCTCAGAAAATATGTTCAGAAACTGGCATTGTAATTGATAGAAATTATCTGCTTTTGAATCTAATTGTGATACTTTTGTACGAAAATACAGATGATAATTAAGATTATAAGTTTATTCATAAATGATTAATTTTTTTATATTTTAGTTTATAAAATATTAATTTGAGATATTTTTAATTCAAAGAAATAAATCATCATGATGATTTATAACAACAAAATATCATTGAATTCATTCATTATATTGTTACGAAATTTTTTTTTACCCGGGGTTCGTTTGGATAGTGGGAGTGATATGGTGCGTGGAACGCTCAATCAGCAGACGGCAGTAGAAAATAAAACAACGACGTTTATTTACACGAAGACACACAGGACAGCACAAAAACAATAACTATATACAGCATAGAGACGACTATCTTCAACCGAGACATGTAGCATACAACAGCAGCATACAACCAGAATCTACTGCAGACAGTAGCGCACAGCTCAGTTCAGCACGAGCTTGACTCCGTCGCTTCCGACTACTCCGTCTTCTACTTCTCCGACTCTGACTTGGATTACTGACTTCGCTCCGTCGATTCCGCTTACTCTTCTTCGACCACTCCGTCCACTCTGACTACTGGCTTGACTTCGTCTGGCAGCTACAGCCCCTTTTATAGGTCTCAGGAGGCGTGGCTAGAAGCCTCTCAACCAATTAGGAACGTTCGAGGCGTATCTCAGTTCCTACTGGACGGATCGGGAAAATTCTCGAAGTTTCGGGTATTATCTATTTTGGCGCCAAAGTCGCCAAATTCGTCGCCAAGTCGCCAAATTGTCGCCAAGCTCTGGGACCTTCGACGCGCCACCTGGACGTCGTCTAGTACCGATGACTTTAAAACTTTCTTTCTGACGATGGAACAAACTATGCTGGGCAGCCGAATTGCAGGTTTGTAACAATATAAATCAATTTGCATTAATTTTTATTCATTACATAAATATGTATTTAAACTTTTTTATTCATTGATAGGAAATATTGAATAATTTAAAAAAGTAATTTTAAATAAATAATAAAATTTAATAAGACATTTTTAGGTATATAATAAATTGTTACTTTAAAACGATCTTTGGATTGGCATAATTTAGTCAGTACAGTTAATGAAAGATGCAGAGGGTGTAAGGCGGAGAGCAATGAAGCCATTGTATTTCTGGGTGGAGATATGCGACTTAAAAAGCAATTTGAAATGTTCAAAACCATTCATATCAAGAAAATATACATATTTATATATATAAAAATGTATATTATATAAAATATGTATATTATAGAAAATATACATATTTATACTCATCCAATTTCGACTCTTTTTGCTTTGTAATTTAAAAAAAATGAACCGATTACCTAGAAAATTAAAAGAATTCTTAGGGAAAAGGCAAATATTTTAACTGGGGTTGGTGTTTACAGTAATAGTTATATCATTCCCCGCATTTTATTCTTAATCCCCGTTATTTATTCTCCGCATATTCTTTCTCTTTCTTAATCATTTTTAGTACTTCATTTTTATATAACAGTCTTTTATCTATCTCTTGAATTAAATACGTCTCTTAAAGTTTGTCCTTTTTACAGGAATCGTACATCATGTTTCTACTTAAATTGCTTATTAGCTTGTTCCTTTTTCTCTAATCCCAGCTGAAAACATTTTTTTTTTCAGTTTTGCCATCGTTGTCTGTTTCATGTCTAATCATATATATTTGTTTGTTCTATGTAGATAGAGATAGAGAGAGATATTTTTATAAATAATTTTCCTTAGTGATATTCCAAACTTCGTAATTCTTCTTGTGGTAATCGTTAGAAAGTGAAGCCTTTCTATCTTAAAATATTACGGAGTCAATTTTTTTTTTACTTCTGTATTAGAATTAGGATAATTAAAAGTTTGAGTATAAATTATTAGAACTTATTTATTGACTCTTAAACAGAAAAACTTTTGACACTTTACATCATTTCGAATATTTTTTACAAATGGAAATATAACCACAAAAATGCTGCCTCTCGCGCAGGTTGTAGTGGCGTTCGGGGTGAACTGAATTACCATTATCGCAGTTACAATACTCAGGAAGGAATTATGTCTAAATCACCGGCCACCGTACGATACCTCTCGCAGGAGATCTGTCCTATTATTTGCACTGAAGTATTCAATCTCACACCATTACTTTACTTACCAGATAAAGAAAACAAAACAACATATCAAAAGTTTCTCATCCCCATATTTAAGCTGTTATGTGATGGAGACAAATAGAGATATAATCTTAAGATCAAATATTCAGCAATTAACTATTGGGCTATGATTGTAAGGGCCACAAACTATAATGCCATCACTGATTCCATACGCAGATGATTATTCTTCTAGGTTTTAAAATTGATATATTATAAACAAAATGCTATAAGCAAATAAAATAATTATAAATAAATATATAAATACATATTTTAAATAAACAGCCCGAAATAATAAACTGAGTAGATTGTTTTAAGATGAGAAATTTTGAAGAAGGAATTAGGAATACTTAAAAAATTACCTGCCATCCTCAATTTATTTTTGCAAATAATTAATATAAATAAGAATAATTAATATAAATAAGAATAAGAAATTCATAGAATCATTATGCAGTTAATTTCAGGATCACAACTTTTTGTCAATTTTTTTTTCTGAAATGATATAACAAATAATTTTATGTAATCGTCAATATTTTATTAATTATATCACCATTAAAAAACAAGGTAAAAAGCTAAGCAGCGTTTAAAAAACGGAAAAAAGCAAAATATTTTCCATAAATTTACATCTACTTTACTTCCAATTTTGAAATTTGAATTCTCTTAAATTTAAAATGTAGAGATACATTTTATATAAAGTAGCTTAATCATTTTTTTGAAATGTTTAGAAATATAAACGATCCTAAGAAAGACACGACTGACATTTATTTTATAGTAAATATTTATCAAATCCCTGAAGAAACTGCATTCTGATAAATGTGTTCCAGGTCTTTGAACAAATAAGGAATCTAAAGAGCTTCTGAAGAATAACCCGTAAAAAGTGTGTTCGTTAAACCGCCTCTTACAGAGCTCTATTTTTAAAAGTCATCTTACATCCAGGCCTGAGGAAATGAGAAGAGATTTACTCTCCTTACATTCCGCACTCGACCCTATTTCCACAGAATGAGATTTTAATTATGCTTGCTTTTACAGATATTCTAAGTAATTCAAAGCTATACAGCTTGCGTAGTAAGGGGTTGATTCTTTTCGTTTAATTAATGCTTTAGTTGTAATAAATCGAACTTAGAAGTTCAGAGCGATAAACTTGTGGAAACTGTTTACACTTAATAGTAATAGATAGTGAAAGAATTAAACGTATTTGGCGTATTTGGCTTTTCACGTAACAATGTGGAAAAGTTTTTGTACAAATTTAACCATGAATCAATGACAGATTAAAACTGAAGCTGAAATTCAATACCAATTACAAACAGTTAATGAAAATAATTTATGCGGCGAAAATGTACGAAATATTGCCATTTTGTCTAAACAAAGCTGGGGCAACACACAATACTAGCATTTTTATGATTTATTGCTCTCGTTCAAAATAAAAATAAAAATATTGATCATACTATAAACCAGGAACACGACAGAAAAGGTGAAATGCGCAAGCAAGGTAAAAAAACGACAAAAGAAAAAAAAAAGGAAATCAAACAATTGTTTTTTCAACCTGTCAATGGCTTTTATAAAACATACATATCTGGCTAGTCACTTGTTGCTCTGACCTTTAGTTTCTTAAAAGATTGCATTTCCAGGCAGTACATCAGACACCACCCATCAGAATGTAATTAGAATCTCCTTTTAGCGATGAACATTCAATTCTAAGCGAATATCAATTATTTACAAAGTGGTTGTTAATCATTTGTGTAAACATTCATTATGTTCAATAAAAAATACCTATTTTTCGCAAAATTGCCTTTTTGATCTTTTATATTTGTTTCTAAAAGAAATATGAGGTGTTCGTCACTGAAAAAAAAATGTGTGTTAAATGAAGTGGGTCGTAGTTTAAAAAAACTAGCAATTGAACCTGTTTTCACATCCCATTGGAATGATATTTATTTTTTTTTCTCTTTTATTTAGGTAGGATTAGTATGAAAATACCTGAAGGCAGTTTTTCCAGATCTAAGTTTTTGCTATATAAAGTTCTCCGAAAAACACGGAATTCTCATTTTTCCATCAATGACCGAAAATTGTAACTAGGGAGTTTTCTTTTCTAATAAAACATTTAGATGCAAAATACTTTTGTAAGAAAAATCTAAAGAACGTTCCGCATTAGTTCTTTCATTTTCTGTTAACAATTTGAACAAAATGCTTCCAAATCCCCCCCCCCCATTTATTTAAACGGAAGCCTAAAGTAGAAAATGAATTCGTGGAACGTAATGCCTGACGTTGACGCAAACAGTTCTCTGAAAAACACAACTACAATAGGGATTAAAGTTACTCCTTCGTTGATCACAATACATGAGAATTGTAAATTCTCAAAGCCCACCTGCTGCGAGAATTTTATTAAGTTTTCACTATTCGAACAAAATGGTGTCCATTTGGATTTCGTTCGCATATTGTGATAAAATTGATCAAAAAGACGTCGTGGGCTGGCAGAAACAATTTGCAATATCCCAGTTGTTCCATTTGAGACGAATAACATTCGAAAAAGATTTGAGGATAAACTCGATAGAAATTTAACGATTTACGAAGGAATATATTCACTTTATGTGGTACATCCTGTGACGAATGTTTGCTTTTTGACTTAATTGACGTAATCTTTTATTTGATATATAAATTGTATTCGTATAGCATTAAATGTCTATTTTGTTATGGAAAAGAATTTCTTTCATCCGCTGTATTTTTTATAAACTGTTTCTTTTTATTAAAGAAATAAAAAAAAGTTAGCTCTTTTAAATAACCATATAAAGAAAAAAATCATTATTTCATTAGAAAAGTTATAAGTATATTTAAAAATCTTATAAAATGCAAGAATACAATATTTATTAAATTAACCAAACTTAATTAATGAGTAAGGGATGATAGATATAAGTTTTAATTTTAACAATAGTTCCCAAATATATTTTAATATGATAAAGTTCGTATATTAACTTATTAACTGAAAAAAATTCCTTACAATGTGCATCTTTAAATGTCGCGGAACATGGTCTACATAACTGAACGTCGAATTTTAAAATTTAAGATACTTCTTTGCTATAAACACACTAAAAAGGGATTTCAATTATATTTTTTAGTTAAATATTAATCAATATTTTACTGTAAAATATTAATCAATATTAAAAAAATCCTCACAAATGTTTCTTCAATAAATACAGAAAATATTATTCTACAAAAAAAAAAATGTTCTATTATTAAACATAAAATCATGCTTCACTTTTTAAATCGGAATACTTTCTGATTTTCCGATCCATTATTTAATAAAAAATAATTAAAAGATAGAGGTTCGGTCTTTTTTTCGCAAAAAGTTTTATTCCTTTTTAAATGAAAAGTAAAAAATATTTTCTTATAAAACGAAAATAATTATTTCACTCAAGGATGCAGTTACAACCATATTCTGCTATCTAAAGCAAAGAACAACACAGACGGCATTGTTTTGACATTTCTAAGCAGATGAGATGCATAAAATTCAAGGTCTAATATACATATATATCACGTAATATACAAATGTTTAAATATCAAATTGAAGGTAATTCAATGTAAAATTTAATAACAAAAACAGTATTACAATATCTGTATTACAAAAAAACGTTACGCTCATTTTAGTAGAACATACAAACAAAATTCGTTTTGAATAATGACGTGTTTTGTAATAAATGCGTACTAGCCAATCACAAACACTGTTCCGATGACCCATCAAATGTCTGTAACTATAATTTAGGTTATTTGGATGGTAAAAAACTTATTGTTGTGAAAATATTTTGTGGAATGATGCATACTAGTACAATTAAATAGAGTATTGCTGTTTTTGAATATTTTAAGTCCTTTTTTTTTAATTAAACAATCTTAAACAAACAACACCAACAAGAAGAACTGATTGGACATCTACAAAAAGAAGCCGAATTGTCATATTGAGAGAAAATGGCCTCTCTTATGCTGAAATTGCAAGACAAGTTGGTGGTTCAGTGACTTGTTCTGGTGTACGAAAATTCTGTTTACGTTATGAAAAAACGAAATCTGTGGAAAATAAGGCCAAATCAGGCAGAAAAAAAAATGCACAAGTGCTACTGCCGATAGAAAAATTAAACGGCTATGCCTTCAAGATAGAAAAATTTCATCTGATGCCATTAGATGTGAAATGAATGCAGCGGGTATTGCAGTAAGTTCAAGAACAAAAAGAAGAAGGTTATCAGGATTTGGACTACAAGCTAGAATTCCAAGAAAAAAACCATATTTAAATCAAAAGCAACTCGATAAACGAGTTAAGTGGGCAAAAGAACACATTAAATGGCCAGAAAGTCAATGGAAGCAAGTAATCTGGAGCGATGAGACTAAAATATCGCTATTTGGTAGTGATGGTAGAAAATACGTCAGACGTATAGTAGGTGAACAACTTCATCCTGATTGCATTGAAGCAACTATAAAAACAACAACAAATGCCATGATTTGGGCATGTATGTCTGCAGATGGTGTAGGCCGAATTCAAGTGACTGATGGCATCCTGAATAGCAAAAAATACATCGTAATTGTCCTGGAACCAAAATTGATACCTTCCATCAGGGATTTCTTCCCCAACAAAGCACCATTTATTTTTCAGCAGGATTCAGCTCCATGCCACACAGCAAAAGTATGCAAAGCTTGGTTTCAAAATAAATTCATAGATGTATACCATGACCAGGAAACAGCCCTGATCTCAATCCAATTGAAAATTTGTGGCGACGTTTGAAAATTCTTGTACGAAAAAAACGTCCATCCAATAAAACACAGCTCATTGAATCTATAATTGATTCTTGCAATCATGTGATTACGAAAGATGAACTCCAAACACTCGTTCATTCGATGAAAAGACGCTGTGAAGCTGTCTTAAAAAATAAGGGTTATCCTACTAAGTATTGATTGTGTAAGTATCACTTTAAAAAAATGCAAATCTAAGATAGATCTTACTAAAATGAGCGTAACTTTTTATGTAATACAAATATTGTAATACTGTTTTTGTTATTAAATTCTATATTAAATTACCTTCAATTTG
>JAPMOR010089699.1:0-11537 GCA_026543865.1 Argiope aurantia | reverse complement strand
TTTATACTTATTTTTTATCATATCATATTGATGAACTTAAATGACAAAAATAAAAATAAAATTAATTTTTTTAGTGAATTTAGACATTGGATATAAGACATTTATTTAGTTCGTGCGTGTGCGTGTGCGTGTGCGTGTGTGTGTGTATGTGTGTAACATTTCTGATTGTTAAATCACTCGTATTTGAAATGCTAAACATAGGTTAACCTATACATTGCATCTAGACAAAATCTCAAGGGTCTTCAGGAACGCGATATTGATCTAAGATTTTAACATTCAGATCAGAAGATTTCAGCATGAAAATTCACCGAAGATGCCTCTAGTATATTAGTATCTTTCACGTCAAATCGGATATGGAGGAACAAAAGTGTTCAAAATATAGTGCGAAGAAGTTTTGAGAGGTTATTACTCTAAAATGATTTTAATCTTACCACCAGATTTCAGGGGGAAAATGATGCGTGTCATTTTAAGAAAAATCTTTTGGTTAATGGTTTCTTTTGAAAAAGATCTACTAATGATTAAATTGAAATTTTTAAAAAATGCAATTAAGAGTGTATTTTGTTTAAAAAAATCGTACATTATGCGTCCCCCAAATTAATTCTGTCATTCATTCTATTATAAGAATTGAAGAAGAAAAAAGAATGACTAGTCCTCCAATTAATTATTCTTCTTTCATGTAAGTAGTTCGCACATATACATATTTTATCATCACACATATGGATATACATATCTAGATATCTAGAGTAAATAGGAAAGGGATTAGAAACCGTAAATTTAGATATAGAATAGCAATAGAATTCTAACAGTTTCATCCAAAAATAACTTACAGCAAAGGGAAATAGTTCTCGTGCTGGCCGTAAAGTAATAAATTATGAATTCAGAAAGCGATTAAATTGATTGTTAGAAATTCCCAGGAATGTAATGACTGAAAGAATTAAAAGTTCCTAAATTGTATTTGTATTTCATATTTCAGCATTTTGTATTTTTATTGGGAAAGGTTGGAATAAGTCATTAAAGACAAACAAAACGGAGAAATTAATCGATTTACAATAATAAACAAAAACCCTTTACTAAATTTTGAATGAAAATGCTTTTTAGTTTATTTTAGTTAATTACATCACTTTTTTTACATTAGTCGGGGCATTTTTAAACGCAACGATCGGAAAATCTATCGAACTTCGTTGAATTTATTTAATTGTGATCTGATCGATATTTGAATAAATGATTCTTTGAATTTTTCCTTCGACAAGTGCATTAAATCGAATTATTCGTCAACGCTATTTTACTTATACATTCAGTTGATTTAGAAAGTGAGGGACATTTACCTGAAGAGAAGAAAACATCTAATCCTATAATGTATTCCGATGTATTAAAATATTGTATGATTTTTTCCCCCAAAAAGGAGTAGAAGATGTACTTATTCTATATTTTACACAACAAATATCAAAGAATTATGAATCCATGGGCTTCATTTTGGAATAATATGAATTCTTTATGTCTGGCAAATATCATTTTCATAATGTGAGAAAAGCATATGCAAATCATTTATTCCCAATCGAAAAAATATCAATGCCAGGTCTGCAATTCTTTTGACAAATATTTGGATTTTTTTC
Organism: Argiope aurantia; assembly: GCA_026543865.1. Lineage (NCBI taxonomy): Eukaryota > Metazoa > Arthropoda > Arachnida > Araneae > Araneidae > Argiope > Argiope aurantia. Next base: position 9,924 of record JAPMOR010089699.1, on the reverse strand, counting down.
TGGTTTCAAATTACTCTAATTTGATAATAATCCCTAAAAACGTTTTTTAACGTTTTACAGCATGAATCACGACAAATAATACATACATGATTAATGTTATAAAAATAAATGTTGTATAATAAAAAAGGTTATAATGTTATATAAATAAATAATATTTTATATATATAAAAATAATGTTATATAAATAAATAACCTTTAAAAATAAATAGACTTTATATTACTTTTTTTTAAATATTTATTGGGATAAAAAAATTATTTCCGTTACAGAAGTTACGAAAGAATTATTTTAGAAAGATTATTTTTCTCAGTCAAAATTTAACAAAAATAATTTTATATACATCAACAAATAAAAATTATTTATTTCTAAATCCACTCTCCTAATATGAGTGTATAATTTTTTAATTTTGTATGGATATTTTTTCCGAAAGTTTGTCTTATGTTTCACATGTCGGGGAAAAAGTTATTTATCTTTTTTTTATTTGGACTTTAGAGTAAATGTAAGAAAGAAATTAAATTCCGTGCTTTTGAGCCTATAAATCGTAATAAAAAATATTTAAATACCCTGTTAGATTTTAATACTGACGTAAATTGCATTACGCTTCATAAATTATTATAAAATATTCAAGATATTTCCAATTGTTAATGGTATTATCATTTTATTTGCATATTTAGCCAAATTGCATGTCTAAACATTTCAGGAATTCAAACATTTTATTTTTAATTTAAAAATGAATGAATAGTGAAAAATCCTGCACATCTAAAAAATTAGAAGCCCAGTAATTTTTTTTATTTTTTTAGTGTGTGATTAATGAATAATACACTTTAAATTTTATGCATCTTTAAATTCATCTATGCAGATTCTTCATATTATTCGGCATATTATTTATCTGAATTTCAGCTTTCCCTAAAAGTACTTAATTTAGGGAAAAAATGACAAAAAAAAACTTAAATTAATCTCAGTCAACTAAAAACTAGCATGAGTGCCATGATATATTTAGGGAGAGTTATTGCCATGATATATTTAGTGAGATATATTAAGCTCTTTGTTTTTCAAAAGGCGTTCTAATAAAAATATTTGCTACCATTAGCTTAAATAAAAAAATTATTTAGAAAGTTTAAAATATTTTTCTCTGAATGTGATTTTTTAATGTTTATTATAAATAGAATGCTGAAAAGAATATGTTTATGTATGTTTTCGTTTTATGTAACTAAGTCGGGAATACTTTTTCCTTTTCAACTAACATCCTTTTTTAATTATTTTAAAGTTTCGCACTTAATTATTTTAATGGGCTGCATCTTCCTGAAAAACCCGTAAGGATCGTATAAATCAATCCAATAATGATATAAAAGAATTTATAACATGCTATATGCATCGTAAATTTAGTAATAATTGATTTCTCTTTAAAATGATCATAATAAACAAATAATTTTAGAAGCGGATGAAAGCTTAAGTTAATCCTTATAGAGTTGCATTCAGATAGATAATTTTTTCTATCAAAATGAACAAAGAAATGGACTATTCGATAAAATATTTATTTTCGAATAAAATAATTCTTTAATTGTTTATCATTGAGCATTTTTCTTTTGCTTAATTTGAAATTACCGAGAAGTGGACTTTAAATCTAGAAGTTGGGAAACTGGGATTTATTATTCTTGTCTATAATTTTGAAATAATTCAAAGGGAAGGGGGAGGATTGAATATATAAAATAAAATCCACCTTTCAAAATTTCTGCTTACAACTGCTTTCTATCTCAATTAATAATGTGGCAAAATAAGAAGATTGCTGAAATTTGGAATGACGGCATTATTTGGTAAGTAAAAGTTTAGCAAAAAATTGGCAAATAATAATTTCTTAAAATTGTGCATATCTAGATTTTCTGTTCGTTTTATTTACCATGAATACAAAATGAACAGTTATTTTTATTTTACAAATATTACTGACATTAGATAGCAATCTAATCAATGACATAATTATATTAAATGCTACGAAATCTGTCAGAGAAAGTATGACAGAATGATGATTTTACAAAATGATTTTTATATGACAGAATGATGATTTTACAGAATGATTCTTATATGACATAATTATTTTTTTACAGACATATTCTTATATGACAGAATGATTTTCACAAATGCATGCATTTCTTTATCCTAAGCAATGGAGAATTATAATCATTATAAATTAAGAAATAAACTAATAAAATTATTTTTTCACATTAAACATTTTTAGTGCTTGACAAGCTAAATTTGCTCTCATTTTAATTATTTCTTGTTTTCTAATTTTCGGTTTATAATTCCTATTTGCTACTATTATGGGATCATTAATTATTATTGTCTTTTTAAATTCGAATTTTTGTTTCAAATTTGGCATCGAAATTTAATTAAATCAACTGCTTAATCCTTAAATTAGTTCAAAAAATATTTTAAAATAGTGTCTTTTCCTCTGAAATTTATGCATACAAAATTTCGAAATTATATTGTCTGTTATAATATTAAAACTTTAGAAAATGAAACAAGTAAAGCGAAAGAATGCAATTAATTAAAAGTGATATAATGTATGATGCAATGAAATTAATTTATAATTTTTAGAGTTATTATTCTTTACGTATTCTAAAAATATTTTCACGTAAAACTGAACAAAAATAAAAATTCATAAAATACAATATAATATAATGCTGGAAATTATCCAACAAAGAATATTTGTATCTTTATGTATATAGTTTTGGGGAAAGGATTTTAATAACTTTCATTTATGAACATTTCCAGTAAGCAAAACCTTGTCTTGCTCAAAAATATAAGGTACAATACATGAATGATAGTGTTAAAATTTATCCTGAATTTGAAAAATATCGACCTGAAAAGTTGTGCAGATTTTTAAATGTAGACGACACAAAAAAAAAAAAAAAATTCGGGAAATGATAAAAGAAATTTTTGAATTGATCAATAAAGAAAGCATGAAATGAACAGCATCATTCTTCCTAGATAAAAACATGCATATACTCCATGAAAATAAAACACATGTTTTCTTTTTTATTTCTACTTTTTATAAGCGAATACTTTTGAAAACATTTTTAACTACGATATAGAATCTTAGTACCATCTGTTGTGCTAGAAATATGTCCCAGATGCCTTATAAACCGAAAATGGATCAACAGTCTTTCCCCATATTTCTTTTTCGCTACATTAACCAAGAAAATAGGAGCTATATCCTGAAAAAAATAATCTTCTTTAAATGAAAGCTGCATCAATAAAAATGGTCTGTCAGTATATAATCGCTCACAGAAATTGTTTCTCAAAGTTTCCCAGTGTCAAATGTGTAGAAATAAAGCCTTTCTTGCGTAGAAATTGTTTGATTCATTTCTTGGTAGGGTTTGTGGATCATTTATGTGAAACTGGTTATGTTTCGGCGAACACAAAGAAACTAACTTTATTATATTCTGGAAGACAAATATTGTCTCAAAGAATGTTAAAATAAAAATATCCTAAAGCTGCTTTTATTGTTTTCTTTCGTTTTAGAATAACAATTATATATTTAAATATTGAACAATGCAGTATTTCAAAATAAAAAAACCGAGCAAATTTAATTGAATGAATATTTAATTAATGTTTATCCATTTTAATATTTTCCATATCTAGCGTTTCAAATATCGTATTATTTCATAAAATTTATTATAGACATCTAACTATTATCATATAAATAATCAAATAATTTCGATTTTGAATAATTGTTATATTGAACATTATCATTTTAACTTTTCGATGAGATTAACTTTGAATTTCAATTATTTTAAAATATTTAATATATTAAATAGAAAACTGTAACTTGAGTAATTACAAGCTAAATTCTTTCCAAATCTTAGTTGAAACTTATGACTTTATTTAATGTTTTTTTTTATTCTTTGAACATCTTATTTTACTCTTAGAAACAAGATTCTAAACTGAAAAATAAATTAATTAAAAAAAATTTCTAAAAATACTTTTGTTGATGTGAATAAATGAGGTCCATAATTTCCTACCAAATAAATTCAAATATTAAATTTGCTTCTAATAGCGTCCAGTTATTGTTATGTTTAAAAGATTTGATATGGCAAATGCTACTCTGCATCATTTCAAAATTGTGACATTCTTGGGATAATGCTTGTATAAATTGAAAACATAATATAAATGTAGTGACGAACGCCTGATGACGAGCGCCATCTGCTGGCCAACAGGTGTTGGTTTTTGTTAGACGGAGGCAGACGAGACGGGTCTGAACGAAAGTCAGGACGTGTGAGACGAGACGGGTCTCTGAAAGAAAGACGCGACGGAACATGTGAATTAAACCTACGACGTATTCTACGAAAACTATTTAATGCTCATTTCTTTTATGTTAATGTAATTGTTCGTCCTAAATGTAATTAAATGTGCTTGATTCTAAATATTAGTGATTCCTGAGTAATACAAATATGTGGTTTCGACTCGGATTTTAATGAAGACCGGTACATAGACGAAAGAAGATCTAAACAGGAGTGAAATTTGACGTTCTAGAATAAACCTCCTAGATACCAACTCCTTGTGGACTGACGCAGTGTGGATCGACGTTAAAGGAATTGTGAGTACAATTTTGATTTATTCTCAAGTATGGCATTTCTTACACGAGCACGAAATAGCGACTTTCTAACTTTAGTAGACGAATTAGAACTAACGGCACCACAGGATGCCAAAGTGCGACAGTTAGTTACAATGATAACAGAGTCGAAAGACTATCACGAAGAGTTCGTAAAAAACTTACTTTTAACTATCACTCAGGAGCGCGAAAGCCAAAGCCGAAGCCGAAAACAATGAGCGTGAATATACTTTGAAAAAGTTAGAACTTGAGTTAAAAAGTAGAGAAAATACTTTAACTGTATCAGATATGCCTAAGACTGATATATTAAAATGGCTGAAGAATTATGATAATAGCGGAGACATAAGTGTTTACCTTTCGTTATTTGAGAAACAAATAAGTAGGGCTAACATTGCAAAAGAAAACTGGATTTCTTATTTACCCGGATTATTACCATTGGATATAGTCAATTTAATTGCTCGTGAACCTGATCCATCAGCTAATGACTATGATTACATAAAAAAAACTGTTGCTTAAAAGATTTAAATTAACTTACGAACAAATCAGACAGAAGTTCTTTACTCACAAACGAGATTCTTCTTCTTCATGGCGGGATTTCGGTTTTGAACTGAATAACTTTTTTGAGGAATGGATATATTGTTTAGAAATAACCGATTTTGAAGATTTAAAGCAACTAATGGTCGTTGACCAGTTAAAAAGTAAAATTCCAAATGACGTACGCGATCATTTTCTCGACGATCTGCCCAAAATAAAGAAAGTAGAAGATTTGGTTAATAAACTGGACGAATATGAAGCTGCACGAAGTCATCTTAAAAAGGAAACAAACAGAAATTGGCGTGTTTCTGAAAACAGAAATAAATTTGATATCGCGAAATGAGCTAAAAATTCACCATTGCCGTTCGTTCGTGCTCAAAAGAATTTTGCTGATGATAATTACTATAACAAGAGTAATATTAAATGTTTTAATTGCAATGAGGCTGGCCATAAATCAATTAATTGCAAGTTTAAAAACAAAAGATTAAAATGTTTCCAATGTGGTAATTTTGGCCACAAAGCCAGTATCTGCCCGCAAAGAGATTTTAAAGTGTCTCTCTCTAATAAAATGTATATTCGTAACTCTCCAAAAACTGTAAATACGTTTAGTAAAAATGTTGGAATAAATGGTGTAAATTGTGATGCATTAATTGATACTGGAAGTGATATTACTATGATTAATTATGATTTTGATTTGAAAATTGGTAAACCTAATTTAACGACTGATAATGTGAAATTAGCTGGTATAAGTGGAGATAGCATTACTCCTCTAGGTTTTTTTTGATTGGGATGTATTAATTGATGAATATGTAATATCAACTAATGTGTATGTGTTAGAAATAATTCCGAACGAAATAATAATCTCCATGGACGTATTAAATAATCTAAGTTTTTTCATTCCAAGAAAAACAAATTACCATTCATGGGAAAAAAGCTCAAATATATTACACCCGGCTGGTGAGAAACGAGGTCCAGGTCGTATCACTACGTTCCTCGGAGCTGAAAAGAGACAGACAGGCACCTATTTTTGCTGAGACTTGCAATAAAATAAATATACATCCTCTCCCATACTTCATTCATTTAGCGGATTCGATAAACTATGATGAAATAGACATGATTCATGTAAAAAAAAACCTTGAGACAGGAAATAAATCGTCTTTTAAATAAGTATTCACCAAAAAAAAACAAAATGTACGGAGTTACAAATGAAAATAATACTGAGAGATGATATTCCGATTAGCCATAACCCTCGAAGGCTGCCTTTTAAAGAACAAAAATTCGTTGAAACTCAGATTGATAAATGGATACAGGAAGGGATAATAAAACCCAGTTCTTCAAATTACTCTTCACCTGTGGCTTTATGCAAGAAGAAGGATGATAGTTATAGGTTATGCATTGATTTTCGTAAGCTAAATAAAAAGATGATTAAAGATCGGTACCCTTTACCTCTCATAGAAGATTTGCTTGACAAACTTGAACAATCAAAAATATTTACTACTTTGGACTTGAAAAACGTATTTTTTCATGTAGACGTAGAGAAAGAAAGCACAAAATTTACGTCTTTTGTAACACATCATGGCCAGTGGGAATTTCTTAAAGTACCATTTGGACTTTCCAATAGTCCGAGTGTATTTCAGCGTTACATTAATGTGATATTCAGAAATTTGATGCTAGACGGAACTGTACTGATTTATATGGACGACATTATTATACCATCCAAAACCGAGGAAGAAGGGCTAGAAAAATTACAACGTGTTCTACAGCTTGCATCAGAGTGCGGTTTGGAGTTTAATTTTAAGAAGTGTCAGTTTTTAAAACCACAAATAGAATTTTTAGGATATAGAATCCAAAACGGAATTATACAGCCCTCTCTATCTAAAACGGTAGCTGTACAAAAATTTCCACAAACACAAACTGTTAAACAAGTACAAAGCTATTTCCGGAAATTTATACCCCACTATTCAAAAATTACAAAACCGCTTAGTGATCTTCTAAGAAAAGACATTGCATTTAAGTTTGAATCTGAACAAAAGGAAGCTTTTCAAAAACTTAAAGATATTTTAACTCAGGAGCCAATTTTGCATCTCTAACAACAGGGATCAGTTTTAGAACTCCATACAGATGTTAGCAGTCAGGGAATCGGAGCAGTGCTGCTGCAACAGGGAGCCGACAATAAGTTTTATATTATTCATTATTTTAGTCGAAAAACATCTTCCCAACAAGAAAAATATAGCAGCTATGAATTAGAAGTTTTGGCTGTAATCGAAGCGTTGAAAAAATGTAGACATTATTTACTGGGTTCTAAGTTTAAAATTGTGACTGATTGTTCCACTTTTCAACAAACTATGAGTAAAAGAGATCTTACACCAAAAGTTGCCAGATGGGCTTTACAGTTAGAGGAATTTGATTACCAAATTGTTCACAGATCGGGAAAACAAATGGCACACGTAGATTCTCTAAGTCGAAACGCAGTACTTGTTGTTACTCGTTCATATAGTGAAGTGACCACTAAAATAGCCAATGCTCAAAATCAGGACGAATTCCTTAAGAAATTAAAAGCTTTGATAGATAAGCAAGAAGATGGTGAACACATTGTGAAAAATGGAGTTTTATACAAATACGATAATGGTAGAGAATTGCTCATAGTCCCAGAAGCATTACAAAGAAAAATTATTCGAGAAATTCACAATAAAGGACATTATGCTGTGGCTAAGACGGAAGAAATTTTAAATCAAAAGTTTTACATACCACAGTTGAGTTCGAAAATAGAAAGTGTGGTTTCCAATTGCTTGGAGTGTATTCTTTGTAATAAGAAACGTGGGAAAGGTGAAGATTTCCTTAACCCCATCCCAAAAGAAAATTTGCCTTTAATATATATCACATAGATTTCATTGGCCCTATGCCTTCTACAAATAAGAACTACCAGCATATTTTTTCAATAGTCGACGCTTTTACAGAATTTGTCTGGTTGTGTCCGGTTAAATCAATATCTACTCAGGATACAATAACTAAACTTAAGCTTCAACAATCTACTTTTGGAAATCCGACGAGAATAATAAAAGACAGAGGTTCAGCTTTTACCTCAAAAGAATTTGAAACATACTATCAGAATGAAAATATTGAACATTTCAAAATTAGCACTGGAATTCATCGCGGAAATGGGCAAAATGAAATAATGCATAAAATTTTAATACCCATTCTATCAAAACTCTCGACAACAGACCCTACCAAATTGTATAAACATGTTGCATCAGTGCAGAAAATAATCAATAGTATCGTTTCGAGAAGTACAAAGTTTACCCCGTTTGAGCTTTTAACTAGAGTAAAATTAAAAGATACAACTGATTTACATTTAAAGGAAATATTGGAAGAAGAATAGACAAAAGCAATGATGGAAGATCGAAATAATATGAGAGAAGAAGCAAGGGAAAACATTTTGAAGATGCAAGAAGAGAATCGCAAAAGTTTCTACAAACGAAGAAAAGTGACACGCATCTACAAACTTGGTGAATTAGTGGCCATACAACGGACGCAGTTTGGAACTGGACTCAAACTAAGACAAAAGTTTCATATGCCGTATCGGATTGTTAAGGTTAAACCTAAGGATCGCTATGACGTGGAAAAAGTTGGATGCCATGACGGACCAAATACAACTTCCACAGCAGCTGATTTCGTTGATGCTTGTTAGACGGAGGCAGATGAGACGGGTCTGAACGAAAGTCAGGACGTGTGAGACGAGACGGGTCTCTGAAAGAAAGACGCGACGGAACATATGAATTAATCCTGCGACGTATTCGATAAAATCTATTTAATGTTTATTTCTTTTATGTTAATGTAATTGTCCGTCCTAAATGTAATTAAATGTGCGTGATCCTAAATAGTAGTGATTCCTGAGTCCTACATAAATAAGCTAGCTCTTACCCTACTGTGAGAAATATTCTCTTCCTGCATATTATTTGTATGCCCTATAATAACTAGAGTAGCAATAATTTTAGATAATTCCAAAGAATATTTATTTTCTTTTAAGATAATAATATATTTTTGCCATTAAAAATGAAATTAATAATTTCTTTATTAATAAATAATAATCATAAAATGGGCAAGAAGAGTGAAAAAAATCAAAATAATTAAACAAGAATCCAGAATTAATACCCCAAAACTAAAAATTATGTAATCGGTATATATATTGAGTTTTGTTTTGCCTTGAAATTTTAAAGTATTCTTTCATTGTAAAAATGCATGAAATGATTCAATAAGGCATTACTGACATTGACTGCATGAAAATGGAAAAGATTCATTTATGGAATAAAGTCACGCAACATCGTTCTGAAATTTGATAATACTTTTGTCTTCAGTTTCGAGAAATTAGTAAATATTGCATTAGCTAGTAGTCTGAAATTCAAATAATGAACCTTTTTGAAAGCACATTAAATAACTTCAAAGGAAACCCGAATAATACCTTTTACATAAATAAATTTCCTACATTCAGGATTAAAAAATGTTTCATAAAAGTAAGGAAAAACTAATTTTCCAAAATGTGACTAAAATCATTTAACAAAATAGAAACATGAAAATAACCATGGCAAAGAAAACTGCTTTTGAAATTAGAAAGAGGCTGTTTCACAAATCAATGATTAAATGTTTCAGTATTCGTTTTACGAAAGTACATCACCATAACTGAATCCTGTTTCTAAATATCTTTCAATAATTTTTGAGAATCAGCCTCGTTTCGAATAATTTAATCAGAAATCATCATACTAATTTGCACTGAAGCATTTCAATA
>JAPMOR010089697.1:0-21108 GCA_026543865.1 Argiope aurantia | reverse complement strand
TTTTATATTAAGTTATAACAACCTCTTCTGGATATTAAGTCGAATTCACTATCTGAAAAATTAATTTTCTGGTATAAGTCGATTATTGCTTTTTGGATTGGATTAGTTGCTCAGATTCGATTTTTCAGTTTTCCATCATTAGGAGTGAATTGTTCCAACGTGTTTTAGAATCTACTCCTAAACATTTCCTCTCATCTTTCCTCTCACCCCTGTTTTGTCAAAGTAAACCCATACTAACGCATGCGCAAAAGGTGCAGGGTTTTACAATCCATTGCCATACAGTATTTTATCACTTCTCTTGATTGTACGATGCAACTTTGTATTCACAGTCTAATTAATTTCGTCCGTTAAGGAGACATAACAAAAACGTATACTATTTTGCTGTGTTGGCGATCCCTGAACAATTTAAATAATCAGAAGACAATTTAAAAAATTTCTAGTAAATACCGAAAATTCGGTGTTTAAACTTGTGAATACCGGTATTATAAAATTGTACAAATGACTCATAATACCGGTATTTGGTATCCCGGTATACCGGTATTGCAATCCCTAGTGAAGGTGTGTCATCTTGAATAAAAGTGATTGAATCAAGACTTTGGCGCTGTTGCATTTGGGGCACAACAGAATTTTCGAGCATGTTTTGGTACCTTCTGGTTTTTGCGTAGATTCTCAATTCGTCGAAACTGCAGCTGTAGCAGTTCCTTTTTTTCATAAAATAACTGCACAAGTAAAGCGTGAGGCTATCGCTGATAAGAATAACATTTTCCCACCTTTATCCTTTTTATGTCCAGAACAGTGGCAGCAATTCAAGGGTTTATGCAAACGTTTGTGCTTATAGTACAAAATTGCAGTTACAATTACAATTTCAGTCTCTTCACTTTTTTATTTTCTTTCTTTAAAATTTTTAATTAAAATAAATTTTTTCAAAGTTAAAATCATTATAATAAATTTTTAGGCACCATTGGATTAATAGTGTCCTTAGACAACATTCCAAACGACCTGTGGTGTAAAACATCTTTCAATAAAGCCTCCAGGATCCGAAGTCCACCCCAAAGGCTGCCCATAATTTAGGTGCAAACAGAGAAAAAGTAATTAAGAATCAGACATATAGTGGAAGGTTATAATTTTTAAAGAGATATTAGAGAAATTTGAGCTACCATAAATGTAATCAAAATTTTAAATTGTGCCATAATTGATTCTATAGCTCAGATTGCCTAAATTCTACTCTAATTTAATATTATAGGGTTGTAAAGACTGGGTTATTTAGCATTTGCTGAATTTGATTAATCTTATTTTATTTATTTTTAAGCATTTCAAAATATTTGAAATTCACAAGGAATACTTGAAATTCAAACGCGATCAGAAAGTAAAATGTTTTCTAAAAATAGACTTATAAATTTGAATTTATGAACTTTTGCATTTAATTAAATTATGAGCTTTTATATTTAATTAGATTATGAACTTTTATATTTAATTAGACTTTAAACTATTTTCTAAAAATAAACTAATAAATTTTTTAAGAACCATTTAATTGCTTGAAAAATTAAAATATTATTAAATGGCAGGAATTAAAATAATTGAAATAAAACAACGTAAGCAATGTTGTTTTACCTTCCCAGTTTCCGAAATTTTATCGACTGTTTTAAATTAGCTGCGTTTCCGCCGAACCAGCTGTTCGCTAGAAAGAGAGCTGGTTCGCCGGAAATATTGACTGCGTTTAATTTCAATTTAATCCTCTAAGCTTAAATTTCCACAAAATTCTTATTTAAGCGCTGTTGTATTTTGTCTTTCTTCATCCGCCATATATGCGCCGTTTGCCGTATATGCGTAAAATGGAAACGAATTTCAAGAATAAAATTATATTATTCATTTTTATCAAATAAGTATGTATATTGGCTGATTAGCTTGATTCAAACAAGCTGATAAAAATGAAACAAGAACCAGTATAATGCTCCAAATTCTCGAATATATTACTTACTAGTTTATAGGGTAAATTATCCATAAAACCATCCATATCTATTCATAGTAAATTATCCATTCCAGTTTAGTGAAAACCATAATATACAAATTTTGTACAAAAACAAAATTCATAACGGCATTGCCAAAAATATATTAAAAAAATTAATAGAAACTGCTTTTCTAGCATTTAATAATTGGGAAAAAAACATTTGTAAAAACAATTAATTTTGATTCGAATTTCATAGTAACAGTGAATAAAAATAAAAAAAAATATTTAAAATAATAAATAATTTATTGGCTTTATTAATTATTTATTGAAATTAAATTTTGAAAGTAAAATTTGAATAAATATTTAAAAAATCTTTTCTAAAAGTGCAAAAATTTAAGAAAAATATGTTTGACAAATAAAGGATTATATTCCAAAAAATTAAGCTTAAAGCAAACAAACTATAATATATTTTAAGATGGTGTAAATAAAATCCTTTATTTATTTATTATTTTATTTTCTCCTGTAGGAAGTATGTAAAAAGAAAATATTGCAATAGTCAAAAAAATTCGATTTGATGAGTTTGCCGTATCTTCACATTTCAAAATTTCCTAAGTCTGAAAAAAAAAATAGCAATAATTTTGTAATTATAATTGTCTATATGTATACATGAGAAATTAAAAAAAAACGTTTTGAGGTAGAATGATAAAATTTGGTATATATATATATTTAACCGTAAATTTTTAAATTCTATCAAATTTTAAATAGAATCCATTCAGAAGAAGTTTGACTGTCCAGGTGTTTGAGTACAAGAGAACACGATGAGTATAAAATGTAAAACCCGAAATCGATAAAATTTGACGCACAGGTTTAGCATCTGTAATTCACATCCGTTTCAAATTCGAAACCACATCCGTCAAGTGGTTGACCATCTGTCGGTTTCGGTTTGTACGCGTATAAACGCATTAACACAAAAATGGAGAAGCTTAAATATTTGAAACTTAAAATGCGATTTTGTGACTGCTATTGTAGTTCTGTAACAATGTTTGGGTTTAATCAGTCAGGAAAAAGACATTCGAAATACATATTCCATTTTCTTGGTATTAACTGTATCCCAACGATTAATCGCCAAAAATCGCCCTCTAATAAGCTATTTCGTAACTATTGTTCACTAATAGCATGCAATTATTAATACAGAAGTACATTTATTCGAGAGAATGCAAAAATGTTTCGGGAAGATCATTTCCACTGGCTTTTTGATAGCCTTTCGAGTAGTTACAAATGAAAAATATTAAAATTTTATTCGATTTTTCATTAAATTAAAATTTAAATAATTACTCCAAGATGAGCATTTCTAACTCCAAAGCATATTTGTGCCGAATTCGGTGCTCTTAAGTTCAGCAATTTACCCTGTAAAATGGCAAGAGACATATGCAGACACACATTTTTTTTTTCAGTTTAAAAGAGATATTAACGTTTTTACATCATGCATAATCGAAACAAAAACAACTAAAGTACTCGCATCAGTATATCATTTAATAAAAAAGTGTGATGCTCTTTTCACGTTTCTATGTAAAATATAGTAGAATTATGGCTTGAATTCATAGGAACAATAGGGGTCGTGGCGACCAGGTGGTAAGGTCTCAGCTTCGGAACCATGGGGCCTCAGGTGCGATATCCGATCCCACCGATGAACCGACGTTTAAGCGGGTCTGCTGCACGTTAAATCCGCCGGGGACAAACGTCCTCCCTCTGGTGTGGTGTTGAAGTTTGGGGGGTGCCAGCTCAGGGTCGTCCTCGTCATCTGACGGCAGTTCAAAATGACGAGGTTCGTCGCAAAATAGCTCTAATGTTGCTTTAAAGCGGGATGTTAATATAACTAAACTAAAATAATCATAGAAATAATAATGTTAAAGCTGAAGGGATAGTATTTTTAATTTAAAATCCTAGACTTTTTATAATTATTCAGAATGAAAATAATTTATTTAAGATGTTTTAAACCATTTTTTAAAATTTCCTTTATTGCAGTCGTCTCTGTGTTTATATAATAACTATTGTCCAAGAAAGAAATCTTTTTACTCGAAGGGATTGATATCTCATGGAACAGAATAAAGCATTTATTTATCTTTTTACGATGATGCAAGAATTCCGCATTTTATGGCTAAAAATCCCACCGTCAAACCACGTATTTTTAATGAATATTTTATGCTTCTGTATTTCTTCAATTGCTAAAAGATACTGTGTTATTCGATTTTCAAAACTTTTTATGTCGTACTTAAATACAAATGACGAAGGAATTTTATTTTATATGTTAATAATTGATCTTTTGATATTTTATAACTGAAAATTTTATAATCCTGCCCATAAATTTTTTTCTGTCTTATCTCTGTTTTTAAGACTCATTTAATATGCTAATGGATTATTCAACCTTTAAACTAAACTTCGAAAAATGAAAAACTAGAACACTTTTATAACATAAATAAGTAAAATTGTTTCTTTACAAATAAATAGTGTAAAGTAAATATTCACTGAAATATAAAATTTCCACCAATTTTAGAGAAAAAAAGCGAACATTGAGATGTTTATCGCAATTTTTTAAACCAGATCTCCAAATACAGACACATTTTTAATCAAATGTTTGAGTTTATTAATACAATTTAATACTTTTTTAAGAATTTAAATATTTAAAGAAAACTAAATTTAATTTAATAAAAACAGTTTTTTTAAAATAATCTTTTATTAAAGTAATTAAAAAAAGAAGTTTTTTTTTTATTTGAACAATTTTTTACCTTATAATTTTTAATTCATTTTCTTTACTAATTACAAAAAAAGTTTGTTTGATTTAGTGTAGTTATATTATGTCCCATTTGTGAGTATCAACAGGGCTATTTTGGTACGGACCTCGTAATTTTGAACATTGGTCGGAAAGCCGGGAAGGCTTCTGAGTTGGCTTCTCCCTCGCCAAATTTTCGTGTCACAGGAGCTGGTGGACATTTGACCCACGATGTCGGATTTAGCGGGAAAAAGGCCCACAAACACTAATGAATTTTAATGGAATCCGGTCTCGGGCTTGGAACGTCCGAGCTCAAAGCCGAGACCTAACCACTAAGTAGTTCGGCCCCCGATAAGAAAAAAGGATGAGTGCGTATATGTGTTTCTGCCTGATGAAGCGTTATAGGTCAGATCGTTTGAACTAAAGCCGCAAAATGTGTTGTGGATTATGGCACTTTACAAGCCCGCTGACAGTTATCTGTCAGCGATTTAAGCCGAGTGAGCTTCTCATGTTGTTTCAGTAGCGCCAATTAGGACTAAGAGTACGATTTAGCTACTCACACATCACAACCCTTTATACGGGGCTGACTTCATTCATGCATATCATTCACAGATCGTAATTCAGATCTGAGTCAGAGAACAATAACCTCTGAACCAGTACCTTCAGTTGTATAACTCTCGACACGGAGGACTCTGTGACCACCACTGCGACTCCGTGTGTGTACCAGCCACCACACACAAGGAGAGTCTTCGGCCGGAGGGGTTCGAAAGCACAAACTAAGAGTTGCAAGCCCAATGCCCTACCAACCTGGCTATCCCGGCCTCCGCTAAGCATCTTCGGCACATGTATATTTGGAGGATGGCAATGTGACTCTCGGAGCAATTTTTTGATATCCTAAAGGGAAAATTTAATTAGTTAAAATTAAATAAGATTTTGGAGTTTTTCTCCGTAACTCACTTTAATAATATTACACAAAAAAGATTTTAATGTAATTTAAAATTAATTTTTTTAAGGATACCAATTTAATTGTTTTCGGATATTTTCTCAATTTTGGCAATTATTGTAGAAATATTTTTTGTACAGTTTTTAATATTACTTTCTATCATGGCATTGGAATTTAAGCTATTTTGATGATTCATCAAACATTTAATAACATGATTTTCTTACATCGTTGAATGTTAAAGAAAAATGATTCTGTTTACTATCTACACAGTTTACATGCAAACTTTGAACAAGAATCCACAGTACTGCGAACTATAATGTTTTGTTAGAGAATAAATGACCCGGGTAGTTGCATTTTTAATGTCATCAGTATGCCATGGGATTTGATTTCATTAGGGACGTTCATGTGGGGAGTTAGGGATTAGAGATTTAATTGAAACTAAACACAACCAATATTTCCGACTAACCAGCTAACCGTAAAAAAAAAAAAAAAAAAAAAAAATCACTATTAATTATGAATATTGTGGAAGCTGAAAAATAATTTTTAGGTGAATATAATATATTTATAACCAATATTTACTGAAATTAATCATTTTACTGATAATTATATTACCGTTAAAAATTCACAAGGGGAGAAAATTTTATAAACTTTAGTATATAGAGCATGAAAAATCAATTAAGGAATTCAATTTTAAAAACATGAATTCAATTCACTAAAACTTTGAAGAATTTAGCTTTTATGTAAGCCGTCCTATATTTTAATAAAAATTTCAATTCCTATATATTCTGACTTCTACCTCTGAACTTAAAGAATGATCTGCTACATATTTATAAATCTCCTCTTTGCAGCTGAAATCTCCCCACCTCGGTTTTATTGATTCTCGGGTTTCCCCGAATCCTCTGTTCTCTACATCCAGATATAAATTGATGCAATTCAATTCCTCCTTGAGTTCTAGCGGTAGATGCCCGTATGTGTGCATTGCAGTGAAAGTAGCTTGCCAAGGGAAAGGGCAAGGTCCGCCAAAAGAACACGCCCAACTTTGCTTTTTATA
Source organism: Argiope aurantia (assembly GCA_026543865.1). Classification (NCBI taxonomy): domain Eukaryota; kingdom Metazoa; phylum Arthropoda; class Arachnida; order Araneae; family Araneidae; genus Argiope; species Argiope aurantia. The sequence goes on along the minus strand of JAPMOR010089697.1, from coordinate 14,396 downwards.
GCTAAAATTCAGCTGCAGAATCGCCTGATGGATGTGCTCTACTACTTTTCAGAGTTTTAGGCTTCCAGAATAAGAAGAGTTATTATTTAATTCAATTTTTTTTTAAAATAAATGCTTGTGCCATTTTTGTAGCTAATATGGATTAGGAAATTTTTCGTTCTTGCTTAAAAAGTATCGATTCAATATTAGATATTGTTAAGTCTTTATTTTCCCTTAATAACATTATAAATTTAAAGTTCTTATTTATAAAAATTTCATAAAACAATTTACCATTTATAGGACTAGAATTGATTTATCAGATGGTTTTTAAATGTCTCACTTCTCAATCTAAATTTTATGGTGCACTATAGTAATTTTATAATTTGGTTTATTGCTTTAAATGCATAAATAAGAACATTCCTTTAATTCAAATTAAATTGAAAAAAACAACAACAGTTTTTGCAGTTTTATAATTTGGTTTACTGCTTTAAATATATAAATATGAGCTTTATTAAAACTCTAATTAAATTAAAAAAGAACAGTTTTTTATAGTTTTATAATTTGGTTTAGTGTTTTAAATTATTTGTGTTAATATATGTAAATTTTTTGCTTGGATTAGTGTTTATATATGTATATAATTTTTAATCGTTTTTTTTAATAAATACTATGGGATCTTGGAATCTATTATTTTCCTAGTAAGTGCTACCAGTATTACGAAATTAAAATATCATTAAATTAATCTATTAGCTAATAATTAAGTTTTGAAAATATTAAAATAATGTGTTGTCATCGATTAAACGAATATATATGAAATTTGAAAACTAGCGTATGAGAAGCAGAAAAATAAATGTAACATTCTAGCAAAAATATTTTTTAAATTAATAAAGAAATTAACAGTTCACTCTTCCTTGGAATCAACCTTTTAAAATTCAGATAAATTTGGAATATTTATTCGAATCTGATATAATACTTTGGGAAAAATATTTTCTATATTACTAAAGAAAGAAGTTTACTTTTCCTTCGATCAGCTTTTCGAATTTCGTATTAATTCGAAATATTTATTCGAATTTGATATAACACTTTAGCAAAAATATTTTCTAAGCTAATAAAGAATTTTTAAATTTACTCTTCCTTGGATCAACTTTCCAGCTTTTCGGAAAATTTATTCGAATCTGATAAAATATTTTAGCAAAACTATCTTATAATCAAAAAAAAAAAAAAAAAAAAAAAAAAAAATTACAAATTTACTTTTTTTTTTTGTATCCACTTTTCGCAGGGTAATGCTTAAAAAATCTTTGTGGAGAAATGCACTTTACAAAAATGAAAATAACTGTTATAACATTGTTAATAATTTTTATAATTATTATTGTTTTAAATTCTGGATGAAGTTTAAGCTAAAAGTAAATAAAAGGTTACAAACAAAACACACAATAGGATTAGTTCAAGTTTCTACTATCTTTGCAGTCAACTGAAAACCTTACTTTAACTGATTGCTCTAGAGTAAACTCAAATATTTGCATTCTACAGCATTCTTTACTGATACTGATCAGGTGAATCGACATGGAAGCGACTACGCTATTACTCTTTTCAATGATAATTATAGTTGAGAGTTGATATTTCAAATATTTCTTTGAATTCCGATTTTCTTTTTCGATAAAAGTTACATTCTAGACTTAAATGTACTTTTTTGTGTATGTACTTGAACAAATGCAAGGTTACATTCGACATTTCGTCTGAATCGGAAACTTCGAGCGTGAAATTGAACAGCGTATAACAAAAAAAAAAAAAAAATCTATATCAACGGGAAGGAAATCGATTATCCGTTAAGAAAATAACAAAAAGCGCCAGTTTATCGAAGCATAAATAGTTAGCTTGTCTTAAAAAAATACTTGTTAAGTACCTTGAAGTCCAAGGTCATACCTTTAATTCAGAAAATTATGTAGCTTCTTTAAAATCTCTTCGAAAAATCTCAGTATTGGTTAATTCATATTTTCTTAGAAAAGCTGAGAATTATTTTCAAAATATTGTTTTATTTTTTACTTTATGTAATTTATTTTTAAGCTGTGATATCAATTCCTGAAGTGATTTCAATGATGAAAATATTTAATTTTGAACAACGTACGCCTTCTATTTTTAAAATAAAACTTTTTAAAAAAATCTCGCTGAATGCCTCTGAAAAAATATAAGCCAAAAGGTAGATTAATAGGAAAGTTGAAGATGTTTGGCTCATTGATTCATAATGAAAAAAAAAAAAAAAAAATCCGTTTTTTTATTTTGCCTATTTTGACAATAGAAAATACCAAGTTTTTTTAGTAGAAAATTTTCGCTTAGATAGATAGCTAATTCTTTGTTATTAATAATGAATAAAGAAGAGAATTATTCAGATATTAATTGGATATATTAATATTATCAGCTTATAAAAATAAACTTCACCTTACAGAATTAACAAAGATTCTTGAATTTTGATTTCATTTCTGCTTCTGCTTATATTCTTTTAAAGGAAATTAAAAAAAAAATATTTACTGAAAATGGTCATAGACGATGGAAAAGTATTATATACATCTTTCTAATAAGTCTGTCATGAATGTCACGTCTGTTTTTCCCCACATTTCTTTAAAAGTAAAATTTTTACATTTATTAATTTTTAACCGACTGCTAGCCATGGAATCAGCTCATGAGACATTACAGTCACGTGACAAACTTCTGTTACAAGACATTTAAAAGTATGTTATGTTATACTTTAATGGCACTACAATCTTTTCACCGCAACAAAATGCACAATGAATTCTAAAATTAAACTGGGAAAAAAATTAACCATTTCTCAGTTTCTTTCTGCATTTCGCTCCTTCGAAAGTTTATTAATATTTCAACAAATTAATCGAAACATAAAATTTATTGAAAACCTATTTGCATGTATTTTTAAAATATTCAAATTTATTGTATAAACGATTTTTTACAGGCGATGTTTCTTGCTTTCTTTTTGTTGTTGCCGATGAATTTTGTTGGCCAAATATGTTTTTCTTCTTTTTTTTTTCTAAAGTAATTTGGAATCTGTGATCATCCCAAGTTTACATTAACAAAGAATTTACATTCTTGCAGAAGATGAAAAAACTAAAACCGTCTCTTAACTTTATTATGATTTTTATGAAACTCGAAAGTACGTTCAAATTTTGCCATTAGTATCTTGTATATGATTAAAAGATATTTAATTAATAGATATATACTTCTGACAATAAGTATTATTGAAGAATAGATATTTATTCCTTTGTTATTTGCTTTATGTTGGTTTCCATTTTCCCTTCTTTTTTCCCAAAACAGAAAAACTTGGCTTTTCGAAGCAAACAGAACTAAAATAAAAATTTGAACTATCCAAAAAATTAAATTTAGCAGAATTGAATGCTCTTAACATTAAGTTACATAGGACTAGAGAAAAACCTCAAATTGTCGAAGAATTCGAATTTGCTATTCGAGTTTTGCGAATTATTTGATTAATTATATGTTTCAGGTTATTCTGCAAAAAGAGATATTTTTTTATTTACATTTTTTCGTTTCGTTACTTTGAATATTTGTTATTCTTTTTTCTCAGCTTTTCTTCCCGTCTTTTTTCATGGAAGAAAGGATAAAAAGAGGCAAAATTCCTTTAATTTTTTTTTTTTTTTTTTGTTCCATGACAAATTTCTTCAGAAAACTCCAATCTGGAGAAATGTATGACTCACGCTATTCCCAACAACTAAAATAACAAAACAAATTCCCTCTCCAGACTTTATGGTCTAACGGAAGGGGGGAGCAGAAAGAAGAGGGGGTCAACATGGCGTCGAATCGTCTGTAACAGACCACAGCTGCCGGGGAACTGTGCTGCCCTCTATCGCAACGCTCCGCTATATGGGACCCTTCTTGCTCTCATACCGCTGTTGCTCCCTTAACTACAACCTCTATAGGTAACAAACCAATACAGTTAAGGCCCGGTTCCCACCTCAAAATAAGCGAGATGTCTGACTGTAAGTAAAATATGGCATTTCTTCTTAAATCGTTTGCTATGCTTTGTTTTAGAACTGGTTTGCTCTAATGTATAGCAATTTTTAAGAGAAAACGAAACCATATGCGCTTGATTTAATCGATTTAAGGGGTGAAGTTTTCGGCATGGAAAACCGATTTTAGGCGTGGCCCCCGCCGATCTTAATTTTTCTGGATCGTTTCTTCTGTCAATCGGCAAACGGGTCAGCAGTTTTTATTTAATTTTCGGCCACAGCTGTGCTCAATTTTGATTTTATTGGAAATAAGTAGGGTGCGATTTTTCATCCGAGTTGCTTAATTAAATTGTAGTAGAATGCTTCTGGTGGAAGAATGCGAATGCAGGAGTTCCATTGCTTGATATTGGTGATAAAATAATTTAAAAGCATATATTTCGTTAACTAGAATAAGCGATTTTGTTAATGAAATTTCGCTTTGATCGATTAGTAATTATATATTAGAAATATAAGATGGTGCCAAATGCAACTGCACTCTATAAGATGAGCATTTTCTATTTAAATTAAAATGCTCAATTCTTGTATTAAATATTTGCTGTAAAGAAAATGCTTTGCTTTCAATGATGTAAATTAAATGTATTTCTAAAATAGCGGTGGCAACAGGCGAGCTTTAAGTGAATTAAAAAGTGAGAGTAAATAACCGTTTATTCTCATGCTCTGTTTCATTATGTTAAGCAATAAATATTTCAACTATAATTATAAAATAGAAGATTTTTTAAAAAATATGATAATAAGTAAAAAAATTAACACATTTCTTTTACATAATATAAATGAAAAAAAAACGCTTGAAATATAATCTATAGAATTTAATTGCCGATACATTATGGAATGAAATATATGATTTTTCTTGATTTTACTATTAGGATTTTCTTACTCTAATTTACTCTTTACTTCTTTTTTACTTTTTTTTCTTTAATATTCTGTTAAAAGTGAAAAAAAATTAAATAAAAGGAAACTAAGATTTTAGCAGTTTGGATATCAATTTTGTTAGTTATTATTAAGAAGAACGCGCAGATGTAAGATTTTAAAAAAATGCTGAAACCATTATAATTTTTATTGTAAGATGTGTTTATGTGGTAGTTAAAATAACAAATAAATTATTATCTTGCTCCGTATACAATTGACATTTTTGTGTCAGTTCTTGAATTAATTCATTATGAATATATATACATTTAACTATAATTAAGTAGATAAACAGTTTTCTCAGCAAAGAAAAAATATATTGAAATGATATTTTTATCAAACTATTATGAGTTTTTATATCCTAACATGCATTTTTCACTGTATTGCACTGCTTTGTTAAGATTTTTTAAAAAAAGTATATTTACCTTTAAAGAATATAATTTAATAAAGTTTTTTTCTAGCTGCTTAAAATGTAGATAAAATGTAGACATTTCTAGTTTTGAATATAATATTTCCATTAGAATTGAGCATACAATTCTTGACGAAAATATAATGATAAACTTAGTTTTAACAAGTTTTAAAAACTTTCGAATGAAGCCATTTATAAAATCAATATTAAATATTAAATTTATAATTTTTACTCTGAAAACTGATCAAAGTAATGGCGTAAAATTTTTTAGCCATTTTTATTTACTTATCACCATATCTTAATCTATTTGATTTTTAATTAAATAAAGAAATAATTTGATCAAACCTTATAAAACTTGTTTGTTAATAAATGTTTAGAGATTTAATTAGTGATTTAAACGCTATCAATGCAGATTAAAAAATAATTTCATTGTTTAATTCTTTATCAAACAGATATTTGCAAATATAAGCGTAGATTTTTAATGTTCTGAATTATTCAATTCTTTATGACAATTTTTTTAAAGATGCATATTTTTTAATTAAAATTGATATCATTGAACCAAATCAATTCTTTTTTTAAAATGTAAGATCAATTCTTTACGACCTAAAGGGAAGAATTTTACCTAACCTAAAGGGAAGAATTCATTGAAGTAATATTTCTAGTCTAAGAAGTAAAATCTTTAAATATTCTCCTGATATATTATTAATTTAGAAATAGTACTTTGAATTCACTCTCATGTATTCGACTTAATTATTTTATTAATATATTAAAAAAATCTATGTGCACAACCATTCATTATAGATAAGCTTCATTCCAAGAAAGTCCTGTAATTTCATCCATTTCTTTACTCTAGTGTGGCTTAGAAATTTGGAGAGGACGATGTCCTTGTCATCTTTATTGTCCTTGTATTTTCGCATAGAAAATTATGAGATTCATCCTAAAATTATTCAGGCTTTAATTTTAAAACGAATCGTTAGTCAAATCAACAGAATACATCATTCCGTTGATTTGAGTAGCGTTGGAAAAAGAAGGGCAATTAAAATTAGCTCATTTGGAAGATATAAATGAGGTTAATGCACTGGACATAAGATAATTGTGTGATTCATTTCATTGTTCATCAATTGGATTAATATGTCTTAAAAATAATCAGATAATCTGTTATATTTATGGATTCATATTATATTGGAGTTTTTTCATGTTGATTATATTAATTGTAATTCATTTCGATACACAATTGAACAGATCTAAGAATGACTCATTTCATTTTTCACTTCAGTTCATTTGTGGAAGGCGGAGAGCAATGAATTAAAAAAAAACTATTAACATTTTTATAGTATTAAGATTTTTATTATAAAAATTTGATTAATTTAATATTTTGAAAATAATCGTGCTGTTTAACATTTCTACACAATCATAATTTTTAAAAGTAAAACAATCTTTACACAAAGAAAACATTCTATTCTTATTTTTCGTCCTTATTCGGGAAAAATTGTCTCTATTAACTATTATCATATTTAAAAAAGGATGTGAAAAAAATATTTTTATGTGAAGAACATTTTATTCTTATTTTTGTCCTAATTTAGGATTTTTTTTTTTTTTTTTGCTTTTCACCAAACAGCACTGTTAAGTAAGCATCCTACTCAACTTTTGCAAGACGTTTATCAGAGGTCAGTAGAATGCAGATTCAAGTATTCGGATATCACTATCAGACTGATCCATTTCTTAAAACAAATAAGCAGGTGTTGAATTTTTTTTTCAATCGTCTCCATCCCCCGCGTTTTAAATTCCGAATAAATTATTTGGTCTGTTGGTTTACCATAACGAGCACTCCCCGTTAACATGGGCAGATAGAAACAACAAAGGATGATTCATAAATGACGTAAGAAGGTCACAGTGATCTGAGTCATTGAGGTTGTGAACCCACATGAACCAGCTGGACGCCCTGCGGTAGTGCAAACAACCAACAGATAACCGCTTTGTTGTGTGTGTAGGGAGGATGCTTATCAGATCTTCATCGCTTCAAATCTCATTAAAAAAATATTTTCAAAAAAATTTAAAATCTAAGTAAGTCGGGCTTTAAGATGTATCTGTGATCATCTCAAATTGCAATACAATAGCACAGTAATAAAAGTTTTTAAAGGAGCTTTAAAAAAAGAAGTAAAAAATTAACCAACGGACATTTTTCTCATACGAAATCTTCCACTATCTTAAATAGGTGATGTAAAAAAGACAGAAAAAAAATGATCGTTAAGCCACATGATTAAGAAAGAAACAAGTTTTTCTTGTGAACTCTTTCGGAATGCTATTCTTATAAAACTGAGCCAATATTCCGAAATTTTACTTTGTTTGCTGTGTGGGATGGCATCGATATGCGAGGTTCGATCAGATAAGCGAATATCTTTCTTGTTGAATTAATAAAAAAAAAACATAATTCTTGCTCCATTTTTATAAAAAAATAATTCATTTAATTCTGTATTGTCACTATGAATTCTTTTATGCTGGTGATGGTTAGGATATATTAACTAAAGAACGCGAGTGACAGAAAATTTTAAGAAAAAAGTGATAACGTGGAATATATCTTTAAATTTGAAGATAATTTTGAAGAAGAATTAAGAAACATGAATCAGTAAGCTTAAATTTAAAATGACGGAAATGCTTTGAAGAGAATAAAAATCAAATGATATTTCCTCGTTAGATAATTGATAAATGTCACACGAACAATTGATTTTTCATTGAACTAAACAGAATTTAATTCTAAGGAATCGGAAAATAATATGCAACCATCGGGAATCGGTTTCATGATTTTTACTGAATCTATCGGAGAATATATAATTTAGATAGTTACCTTTTGACCGATCGATTGTTGCTAAAATTTGGCATGAAGCTACAGTTGTAGCAACGAGATTTCATACCGAATTTCATTGATTTAAATCGTTGTATTTATGAATTATTGGGTTTAAGTGGATACGAAAATATTGAACGATAGATGATCAACTGTTTGTCGGATTTGGCATAAAATTCTTAAATATCTATTGTGAGTAATAAACCGGTGTCTCAAATTTTCCTTACGTAGTTCTTTGTGTTTTGTAATTATCGAGTTCACTTGTACTCGAATTTATATGATTTGACGATTATAATATTTTCTCTCTATTCCATATACGAGTAAGTAAAAATTGAAATCACAATTCAGAAGTAATGCAAAGTAATGAACTTTAATTTTAAATTGTCTTTTGTAAAATATCAAATCCCATTTTTCTAGAAATAAATTAAATGTTAGTAAATTCAAACTTTTGAAAAATTTTTTTTCTAATTATTATACCTGTTTAAAAATCTTAAAGAAATAAAATGATTGGAAATCTGGCATTAATTGCATAAATGTTTATTAAAATGCGAGCATTGATTCTGGATTGAATAGCTTAGATCACAAATGAATTTAAAAACAATTTCCACTTGCTTCAATCTTTCCATCTTCAAAATCTGTATTTGAAAATAATGCAGAAAAAAAAAATATATTCACTTGGAGCAGTTCATTTATATTTGCCCAGCAAATATTTCAAATTTAATTTTTTATTTGCTTCTTTATTTTCAAATTTTGGAATCGTGAATTTTTTGCTTTACAAAAGAGGAGTCCAAGAAAATAAAATCAAAGAATGATTTAAAAAAAAGAAAAGAAAAGAAAAAAAGACATGAAATGCAAATATGAAAATGACGAGATAATAGAAAGCAATCGAGAGATTGAGATTAGGGAATATAATATTTATTTTTATGTCTTTATGAGACAAAATATATCGAAACTAGTCATCGAGCAGATGGTTATTAATAGTAGCATTAGTGTAAATGAAAAATAAAAAGAAATTTCTCTCATCTAGCTGGAAGGCAAAAATAGATTCCTTTTCATCTAAGTTAATATTTCATGAATCTAATTTCAGGCAAAATTAGGTCTTGAAAATCACTTTTTAGTCTCTAACTTCTAAGATATTGCAATTATTAAAACATTTTAAATACAAAAATTTTTAGTTTTAATGATGCGTTAAATTGGCTAATTTAATTTATTTTTCTATCTTCTATTGAGATTCTATTTTTTTTTATCTTCTATTAATTTTTCAATTAAGAAAGCTATAGCGGAATGAAAATTTTAACTCCCTACCATTTCTCCCCTTTGAGCTAGATGGGCCATTTACGACGAGCTCAACCAAGATTTATTTATACATTTCTAACGATATATTCCAAGCCGGTTAGAATCCGAACGAAATTACTGTAATTATCTTGTTCAAAAATAAAATAGAGAAAGCGTTTCGGATCCTAGGGACTAGAATCGATGAAGTTCTGCAGAAAAAAGTCGTGTCATGAGAACCATTGCAATAGTTAGTCTTCCTGTAGGAATCTAACTAAGAATATTGAAAAAACAACAACCTTGAGTTAAATGGGCTTATTGTTAGTCAATGGCACATGAAATTGAAAATAAATAGAAAGCTCATCCGTTGTTTAAATTTGTCCACTTAAAAAATGTCTTGAATATATTAGAAATATATTTCGATAGGAGTAATTCGCATATAATTGGAAGTACTTTACATATTTCATTAGATATATTAATATTCTGTATAATAACATTCTGTATTTAATACGGAAGATTTTTGCTTTCATAATACTATTTCTACAGTCAGAATTAGAGTAGAAGCATGTATATTATCAAGTAACGGTGATATGGTTTCTAGTTTCTCTGTATATTGTTAGTTTGAGTTCCCAGGGAACTCTACTTTTGTAAATTATACTAAACAAAAGAAAAAAAATCTTGTTTTAATTAATCAATATTCACCGTCCTGAAGTATAATTGTTACATATAATTACGTAAAATTCATTTCTTATTTCAAAGCGAAATGTGTGCTCGAATTGCAAGATTGTAATTTGTCTAAAATTTTCGAACAATTAATCGATCTGTCTGTCTCAATCGTGGACTGAGTGTCTGAGAAACGATCGCTGTAATCCACAACCGCAACCATAGGCAAGATAAAAAGAAAAGTAGACGCAGAAGCCATCCGATGCCAATGTAACCCGTTGTTCTTTGTATCCTTTCGTTAGAGTCACCTTTCTGGACGGCTGTCAGATTGTGATCGTTGCTATGGCAACCCAGCGTCACTGCAGCAGACGGTCAATAACCGAGGGGGGTTGGAAAGTGCGTCTGCCGTTGGTTTTGCGTTTTGTGATATTTTACTCCGAATCTTATCTGCCTACGAAATAAAAATAATAATGTAGCAATAGTGAAATCGCAAGGAGATTTACGTTTTTTTAAACATGTATTTTTATCGTCTGTTTATATCTGTAAATGTCATGACTACGCTACCAGCCGTGTTTTTTTTTCCTTCTTCTTTTTTGTCCATTTCTGAAAATGAAACAAAATTGTTCTGTTTAAACATTAACATGACCTAATTTTAGAAATCGTTTGAAGTGATGTCGGTACGACGCAAGCAATTAAGATAATTAGTGGAGATATACTGATAAAAATGCTCTGCTGAAGTTGTAATCTGAGTTGTAACGTTTTTCAAGTAATTACTGCGGTTTTTTATGCATTCGAGTTACTTTTAATAATTTATGAGAATATAATCACATTACAAGTAAAATGTCATTGTATTTCATTAATTAGTGGAAGAAACATGTTTATCCTATTTGTCGTTTTTCATTATTTTAATTTATAGGCAATAAGAAATGTCATTTTCTCTAATTGCCAAAAATAGAAAACTTACCCATTAATTATTTATTAGTTGGAAATTAAATATTGCATTTGGCATCAATTTGAGTTTTTTTTTTATTTTTTACTATTTTAAGTGCATATACAACAATAGCAAACATCAATTTATTTTTTCAGATAATAGCATTATTAATAATCAGTACAGACAATGGCTAATTTTAGCGGGAGGGTGTGGCCCTGCCTATGCGGTAAATTTTGGGTTCAGTAAGATTTCCTTATAATAATAATAACTTCGTAGTCACAGAGATTGATATAGTTTTGCTATCATCTTTAGCCCGATACTAAAACTTAGACGATGGCCTGAGAATATAGATAAAAATATGTGATTATTGATCATTCAACAAGGTCAAGTTATTTAGCATATAAACATAAATTTCGCCGAAGTGTAAACATTAACAGGTTTAGAGTTGTGTTCTCTAACATCAAAAAGTGTGACAGAGGAATGGTTTAGCCTCATTGACTGCCGGCAAAAACATTTTTGGAACTTGGATGTCTTATTCTCATTCCAAAGCATCTCTATTTTACTTTTGTTGCTGTAGGTTTGTGAATGTTAACAAATTGAATGGATCAAAGTTTCGCTCGGCTGATAGATTTAATACTTGGTGAAAACTGAATTCTAAAGTTTCGAGTCAACCAACTACAAAACTTAAAATTATTACAAATAGAGAAACAAGAGAAAAGAGAAAGAGAAAAACCTTGTGATAAAAAAAACAAAGAAATTGGTAAGAAATTTTAATCAGAATATTTGATGTTTTAAGGTTCCTTGCGGAACAATATTTGATTTTACGTGGTCGCAGAGAAAACGATACTAAGCTCTAATGGAGGCAACTTTTTAAAATTGCAACATTTAACTGCAAAGTACGATCCTTTATTTGGTAAACATCTTGTAAAATCTAAAACAAGAGCAAAATTTTAATCACTTACTGGCGCCAGAAATTCGAAACGAATTTTTTAGAATTTTGGAAATAAAGTTGGCCAGCATTATATGAAACTAGGGAAAAAGACCAAATATTATTCTATTATATTCAACAGCACTTTGGATATTTCTCACAAACACCAAATTGTGTTTCATATTCTAGTCAATATTACTTATTACATAAAATTAAGATTATTATTTTATAAAAACATACATACATGACCTCTATATTTATACCCTGCGAAATACACAATAATAAATGTATTCTTGCCGAAAATCTCTTTAGAATTTCTGTTATTCGTTAAAATTTGGAACTTTTTTGATATAAATATTTAAATAAAAGAATGATAAACTTGGCCAACACCTCAGGTAACTAAAACCCATGCTATGCTAATGAGTATAGAATTTAAAAAACAAATAGCAAAAAACAATTCAATCCTTTTTTATTGTTCAGAGCATAACATGAGTTTATTCATTTGCAAAAAAATAATTCACAAAGTTGAATTAATTCGGTGTTGCAGCTTCAAATGAAGTTCATATACTTATGAAATAGTTGTATTTATTCTTAAAACTTTATTCTCTAGGTTTTAAAAAAATTATTCTATTTCAATTTTTCTTGAGATTTTTAAAATTGTTAAATCATTTAAACATTCCTTAATTCAAGTAATTTTTGTTTAAAGTCATCGTTTCTTTTTTCTGACGGAAAAGTTCTTTTTTTAAATATTCAAAAGTAGTATCCAAAACAAAAAGAGAAGAAGAATTACACAAAGCAAAAAGTGAATGATAAGAATTTGCCGTGAACTTAGACACTTCCCGAAAAGATATTTTCCTCATTTTTGCTAACTCTGCAATTTTTGGGGGTTTAGGAAAAGTAAAGATTCGCATTACTCATCAAATTGAAGTACAGTGTTTTATCTTTGAAATTAAGTGTCTTGGAAAAGATTCAATTTTAAAGCCTCGAATAAATTGGATTTATCACGTATATAACAATTCTTCTTTTTTTAATATATATTCACTGAAATAATACCTAAGAAGCTACATGTATTTTCTTAAAAATTGATCTTGTTAAAAGTTTAAGTAGTTAAATCTCAATATTCAAAGTGACTTTTGAATTAGACAGCTTATTTTCTTATACATTATATTCTAATGAAAATATACGTACGTATCATGTATATGTTTGTTTTGTCAAAAAAATCAACTTTAGTTGAATTTTTATGTTAGTAAAATGCTTATGAAATAAACAAATGATGCGTGCTTTATAAGCATTTTGACTGAAAATGAGTTTAAGATTGATAATAATCCAATTTGTGAATTTTCAGTTTTCAAGTCATTTTTTTCTATTTAATTTCATTAAAGTGTTGTTTACAGTTTGATCAATCAAACAATTTCAAAAATGGATGTAGCAGTGTGATAAGGAACTATTTTTGATTTATATATTACTAGCTATATTACTGACTAGCCGCCTTTGGCGACCAGCTGGTTCGCCAATCTTAATTTTCATTTAAATTTTAATAATTAAATATTTTACGCAATTCCTACTTTAATATATTCTTCATCAAAATATTTTAAAACTTCAAATTTTGATAGTCATATAATTCACTCATAATATTATAAAGGCCTACAGTCATAACGTAATATGTATCTCTTTAATTTTCTGTTAGCTCCCGTAGAATTTATGCTTTAAATTAAAGTGGAAAGAATTAATCTGCAATTAATATAAAAATATTTTTTTACTGAAACAAAGCATTTTTTTATAATATGATTACTGATAACAGAGTCACGGAGCGTTTAAACTTTATGGGCACTAAAGAATATATTTCCTAATTTATATAATATCTCAAGAATTTGTCAACAAATTTTTCTCAGATTCATCATGAGCAGATCGATTAATTAACAATGTTTAATTTTAAATGTATCAAAGACTAAGAAAATAAAATGAATCGTTTAAAATAATCGGTCGGAAAAAAGTTTAAAAAAACTACTTAAAAAATGTAATTAAAAACTATAAACATATACAAAAAATATGTAACTAACATAAATACAATTTAATTACAAAAGCATGCAACTAACCTAAAAATAATTTAAATCAAGAATCATCCATTGATAATATTGTCAACAATCAGAACACAATGCGCATGCGTGAATTTTCAACGCCAGTTACTCTTAATGCGTGAATTTTTCTACGCCAGTTAGGGTAACGCTATGCAGATTAGACATTTTTAATTTCCTTTATTCTGTGTTATTTTAATTCAAAAGTACTTCAAAATGAATCTGAAAGATCGATTAATTAACAATGTTTAATTTTAAATGCATAAAACATTAGGAAAATAAACAGAATCGTTTGAAATAATCGACCGAAAAATGTTAACCCTAACCTTTTGAGAAAAAAAAAAAAAAAAAAAAAAAAAAAAAAAC